>JBAMJR010000629.1:60000-85000 GCA_038501785.1 Myoxocephalus aenaeus | reverse complement strand
TATGAATGTGGCCATCTTCAAATATTCAGATCTAGTGGTTTCTTTCGATGATAATTAGGCCGAATAAGACGGTGTTTAAAGAAAATAAAAAATCACTTTTATAGAACCGAAAATACAATGGAAGCGCAACAAAGTATCCAATTATGAGACGTTAAGGTCGCCTGGTTCGGTAAAGTCGGAATGAAAAGCGGTTAAAAACAGAAACGATGCCTTTTTGCAGCCATGGTGACACAGACAAACATCTGTTGAGTAAAGACGTTATAGATGAACTGCAGGAAATGAATTATGTCGACGTGGATTTGGAGAATAGCCTGAAAGCAGCAGCCTCTCTCTGAGAGTCCACTCCGATGTGGACTAGATCTTCTTCCTGAGCCCAGACTAACTAGACTATCCATCTGGTCTATTTCCAGTCGTTCCGCGACTCCATTTCTCTCCGCCGACGCTGGAGGAAACCCTCCTGGCGGGTCGAGCGCTAAATGCGACGCTTTGTCTTGTCAACGAGGCGGTTTGTTTCTGCAGCTTGGGCTCATTAAACCTTTAAACGCCGGCGGGCTGCCGGGGGAAGGGGCCGAGCGAGGAGGCTCGGGTCCCGTCTGCAGAGCGCCGCGGTCAATTATTTACGTGCAAATGAAGTGACAGAGGGTAGCCCAACGCCGTGCGACCTGATGACATAATGTGACGCAATACGTCATTTAAGCTACACAGTTTGTAAACACGACACCTGTTCGGTGATTCTGCAGCACGATGCCTCAGTCTGTCAAATTTAAATCAGAGACAGGCCGGATAGATTTAGATTTATTATGTGACCTAGATTTCACTAAATCTTACGTTAGCATGCTAGCATCTGCTCATTAGCACTACGCGCTAACGTGAAACAGAGGCTGATGGGAATGTCGTTAGTTTTGCAGGTTTTTGATGACAAACCAAAATGCAAAGACGCGTTGATCACCAAAGTTATTCAAATTCACCCTGAAGGGAACTTCCATATCTGCACCAAATTGTACAGCAATCCAATCAAAAGCTCTTGAGATATTTAACTCTGAATCAAATATATGAACACCGGAGTGAAAGTCTTCACATTCAGCAGAATGCATCGTCTGGGGACCATGAATGTGTGGGAAAAGAAAACTAGGAAACCCAATACATGGCTGGACCCCAAATTGTTACCAAGATAGTCAGCGTTGTCAATGACCTGAATTATGGGATATGAAATGTCCATCTGTAGTGGTTCCAGTATCATTAGTTGCAGGGTTCATACACAGTTTGACCAATGGATTTCCATGACTTTTCCATGACTTTAAACCAAATTTCCATGACCAAACATTTGTGAAATCTCGGTCTAAACATGAAAAAGAGAGAAAATGTAGTATTTAAACTAACAATGAGAGTGTATGCCTGCTTATATTCTGAGCGTCTTTCTTTTAAAAGCATATTAATCATTTAAAACTCATGGTAAATGAACATGAACATATGAATATAACATATTTCCATGACTTTTCCAAAAGTTTTGGGATTTTATTTGTCAGGACTTTTCCAGTCCTGGAAATAACCATTTTAAAATTGCATGACTTTTCCAGGTTTTCCATGACCGTATGAACCCTGTAGCTGGTTGTGTACTGACGGCGTGTATCACATGATGTGGTTCAGCTGCGTTTGAGTCGAGTAATAACGGTCTATAATAATCATGCTGTTTTTAGGAGAGATATCCAGACTCAGCGTTTTTAGTCCGATCGGGAACTTGAGACGCGAGACTGGAGTTGAGAGACGACGTGTACAAAATGATTGTTTCACAAGAAGCCAGTTTATGAGCTAATTTGAAACCAATAAAAAGCCAAATTTAATTATATTTGTATCGTCCAAAATCAAAAATGTTCCTCCGAGGGCTTCATAATTTCATATTTTTAGGAAACATTGTGTATTACAGAGACCCTGTTGCAGTGGAGCGTCCAAACTCAATGAGCGATGACAAAGAGGTCCTCGTTCTCTTCACACTCTCAGGATATTAGATCACAACTGAATTATTGTTATTATTTTTGGCCGGATTCAGACTCAACGCAGCGATGTGAGTCACGCTCCGAAATTAAAGTGTGACTCATTTCACGAGAGTTTATCGTGTGTTTATGTGAGCCAGACACGTAGAAGGACTCTCGGCTCGGCTGCAACGTGGCTTATCGGAGCGCCGCCAGCCGAGGAAAGCCCCGGAGAGACGGGAAGGTGAGAGATTACGCAGCCGGCTTCAGTGTGGATCCGGAGAAAAAGAATGTGACAAGAACAGAATGTTGAATTCATTCTGAAGAGAAGCCGATTACACCGATTACACCGATTACACCGATTTCACGATCACGATCGTGAAGACAACGAGCGCCCAATCACACTGAGGTGTGTTGCAACAGGTGAAGAGGACGCTTCAAAAACGACAAACGCAAAGCGAGTCGCAACATAGCTGATGAGCCGGTGGAGCGTGGGCACAACCTGGAGGTCACACATGAACAGTGCGTCGTAATAAAAAAAGGCTAATATCAAGCTTCCGTCTGCCTCAAAGACTTTATATACGTCACCGTCGGTTTGTGGACGTTATGAAGCCTCGAAATTGGTGATTTAGCCGTCGCCATCTTGGATTACGGTCGTCGCCATGTTGTTTTTTCTGCAACCAGCGAACAGGAAGTGACCATATCTGGATTGAGGAAGAGTGACGTAGAGACTCCGTATACGTAGTATAGCCCCTCCCTAAAGCATCCCCTGCTTTATGGTCTGTTTGACTCTACTTCGACGAAAGCAGAGGAGTCGACCCCTGGTGGTCAGTAGAGATAATGCAGCTTTAACAAATAAAGCATCGGTTTCACTTTTCAGAGCCTTCGTCTGTTCCTATCACGCCTACCGGCATCAAAACAGGAAGTCAGCGGTAAAGCTTGATTTGATTGGCTGCCACATGTGACATATGACGAGTGGTGCACAACAATGGTTGTTGCCAACTTTCTGCGATGTAAACATCTGGAACAAATCGAAGACAGAAATCTGGACCGAGATGCTTCACTGTATATTTAGTTCTGCACTCCGTAGTGATTTTAAGTGTCGTTGAAGAAAAACAAACACACCTCGTTTGGCCTCGATTAGGAAAACTATTTATACTTTTAAACTAAAAAAAGACACGGCAGCAGTTTCAAGATACTCCTCCCGAATTTAGTCCGAGTGATTGAACTTAGCATCGAAATCCATCGTTCTGTGTGATCACGTCTATGTGATGTCAAAAAGTATATATCTATATATCTATCTCTGTATATATAGACTGTTCGTACAGTTATATCCCCCCATCAGCTACTGCTTAATTAAAAGACGTAGGTGGACTTTCTTTGTGCAGCTTTTTCAACACAACAATACAAACATCATCATATGAACTCCATAATAAACTTCTATTACAAACTAATAAACTTAATTCTTGCCAGCGCTGATTTACAATCCTTCCTGAGTCATGGAGAAGGATTCATGGCAGCAGCTGCTTTGAGGTGACACACACACACACACACACACACACACACACACACACACACACACACACACACGATAAAGGATGATCCATCAGTATATCAATCTGTGTAATTCTCTAAACAGCTGCATTGTGAATTGAACGAGCTCTTTCTGCTCCATTACTCTCATTCAGTATTCAACAGCTATTCAATTACAACACACACACACACACACACACACACACACACACACACACACACACACACACACACACACACACACACACACACACACACACACTTGGGGGCAACTCCTCTTTCATTAACAGTGCTTGTTGTTGTTGTTGAGGCTCTCATTGTGTCTAAAAACATTGAGGAGAGAAATAAAACATCTTTCTTGACTTTTACATCGATCCATTCTGTCCGTTAGCGCAGAGAAGTCTCACGTCACATTCACATCAACAAGTCACAGTTACAAACAGTGAAGTCTATGCTTCATGTGTTAAAGCTGCATTCTCTCTCCTGACCACCAGGGGGCGACTCCTCTGGTTGTATAGAAGTCTATGCTTCATGTGTTGAAGCTGCATTCTTTCTCCTGACCACCAGGGGGCGACTCCTCTGGTTGTATAGAAGTCTATGCTTCATGTGTTGAAGCTGCATTCTTTCTCCTGACCACCAGGGGGCGACTCCTCTGGTTGTATAGAAGTCTATGCTTCATGTGTTAAAGCTGCATTCTTTCTCCTGACCACCAGGGGGCGACTCCTCTGGTTGTATAGAAGTCTATATAAATGACTACTTCTCTTGATGTATTCCCTCAGTAAACATTGTAAACATGAGTTTATGGCAACGACGAAATCACAGAACTCGAGACTTGTCTCCATAAAGTAGAACATGAACTCCAGTCACACCTGACATCCTGTGTGATGAATCATATATATATATATATATATATATATATATATATATATATATATATATATATATATATATAAATACCCTCTTTCCCCTCCTCCTCCTGACAGAGGACTTTCCCTCCCGGAGGTATTTATAGCGTCCCCTCTCCTGTCGGAGTAAAGCTCTGGATGTGACACTCACAGCTCTGATGGAGTCACAGCCTCCTCCTCACGCTGCTGTCACTTTAAACGCCTCAACCCTCCAGCTGGAGAACTCTACCAAAGAAACTTCAAGATGAAAAGTATATTACAAGTTATGGCTACACTTCGCTTGAGAGAGAGTGTGTGTGTGTGTGTGTGTGTGTGTGTGTGTGTGTGTGTGTGTGTGTGTGTGTGTGTGTGTGTGTGTGTGTGTGTGTGTGTGTGTGTGTGTGTGTGTGTGTGTGTGTGATGCCATGTGACAGGTGATGTCCTGGGGCTACTAAAGGATTAGCCCTTCCTCATCCCTCTGCTATCACAACCACACTCAGACCACTGAACCCAGAACACACACACTAATCCAGTGTGTGTAGGTTATATGTGATGTGTGTGTATGTCTATGTGATGTGTGTGTAGGTTATATGTGATGTGTGTGTATGTCTATGTGATGTGTGTGTAGGTTATATGTGATGTGTGTGTAGGTTATATGTGATGTGTGTGTAGGTTATATGTGATGTGTGTGTAGGTTATATGTGATGTGTGTGTGTGTAGGTTATATGTGATGTGTGTGTAGGTTATATGTGATGTGTGTGTAGGTTATATGTGATGTGTGTGTGTAGGTTATATGTGATGTGTGTGTGTAGGTTATATGTGATGTGTGTGTAGGTTATATGTGATGTGTGTGTGTAGGTTATATGTGATGTGTGTGTAGGTTATATGTGATGTGTGTGTGTAGGTTATATGTGATGTGTGTGTAGGTTATATGTGATGTGTGTGTAGGTTATATGTGATGTGTGTGTAGGTTATATGTGATGTGTGTGTAGGTTATATGTAATGTGTGTGTAGGTTATATGTGATGTGTGTGTAGGTTATATGTGATGTGTGTGTAGGTTATATGTGATGTGTGTGTAGGTTATATGTAATGTGTGTGTGTAGGTTATATGTGATGTGTGTGTAGGTTATATGTGATGTGTGTGTAGGTTATATGTAATGTGTGTGTAGGTTATATGTAATGTGTGTGTAGGTTATATGTGATGTGTGTGTAGGTTATATGTAATGTGTGTGTGTAGGTTATATGTGATGTGTGTGTAGGTTATATGTGATGTGTGTGTAGGTTATATGTAATGTGTGTGTAGGTTATATGTAATGTGTGTGTAGGTTATATGTGATGTGTGTGTAGGTTATATGTGATGTGTGTGTAGGTTATATGTAATGTGTGTGTGTAGGTTATATGTGATGTGTGTGTAGGTTATATGTGATGTGTGTGTAGGTTATATGTAATGTGTGTGTAGGTTATATGTAATGTGTGTGTAGGTTATATGTGATGTGTGTGTAGGTTATATGTGATGTGTGTGTAGGTTATATGTAATGTGTGTGTGTAGGTTATATGTGATGTGTGTGTAGGTTATATGTGATGTGTGTGTAGGTTATATGTGATGTGTGTGTAGGTTATATGTAATGTGTGTGTGTAGGTTATATGTGATGTGTGTGTAGGTTATATGTAATGTGTGTGTGTAGGTTATATGTGATGTGTGTGTAGGTTATATGTGATGTGTGTGTAGGTTATATGTAATGTGTGTGTAGGTTATATGTAATGTGTGTGTAGGTTATATGTGATGTGTGTGTGTAGGTTATATGTGATGTGTGTGTGTAGGTTATATGTGATGTGTGTGTAGGTTATATGTGATGTGTGTGTAGGTTATATGTGATGTGTGTGTAGGTTATATGTGATGTGTGTGTGTAGGTTATATGTGATGTGTGTGTAGGTTATATGTAATGTGTGTGTGTAGGTTATATGTGATGTGTGTGTGTAGGTTATATGTGATATATATGGCCACTTCCTGTTCACTGGTTGCAAACACACATTATTTTCCCTCCACACATTATCGCCAATATTTTGCGCAGCTTGTATAATCTCCTCTTCTTCTTCTTTACTCACACACAACACTACAATACCCACAATTCCGAGCTCCAGCAAGAATCCGACGGTTAGTTCGAAGAGCTGTAAAACTCTCGTAAAAAACATTTACGAGGCTCCGAGTATTTTTACACACCTCAGACCAGACTTTGTCTCCACTTTTAAAGAGGAGGAGAAACGAGTAGTGAGAATGAGGGAAATATAAAAAAGAAATAGCATTTTAAATGAAAGACTTTATTCAACGTCTCTGTGGAGGAAGCTGCAGAAGTACAACAATAACAAACCATGGAGACGGAGAGATGGAAGAGCTTCCAGTATAAAAGGAATAAAAAGCACAAGCTCCAGCAGAGGGGATGACGCAGACACACACACACACACTCTCTCACACACACACACACGCACACAAACACACTCTCACACACACACAGGTGGGAAGGAACGAAAAGTTTGAAGACAATAAAACGTATGAAGAGCCGTCTGCTGGGGGGAAACAAATTAAACTATTTTCACTGATATAATGGGACTTTTTTATGTATTTCTTTAACAACTATGGACTTTGTGAACACACACACACACACACACACACACACACACACACACACACACACACACACACACAGCTGGGAGAGGAACCCATGGAGACAGGACGACTATTTCTGGACTCGTATCGTCGCTCTTTCTTTCTTTCTCCCTGGCGACTGCAATATTAAAGGGAGGCCGGCAACTGGTGGCATGAAATATGTACGCATCATTACTGGTGACCAATGAGTCCTCAGAGAGGGGGAGGAGC
Organism: Myoxocephalus aenaeus; assembly: GCA_038501785.1. Classification (NCBI taxonomy): domain Eukaryota; kingdom Metazoa; phylum Chordata; class Actinopteri; order Perciformes; family Cottidae; genus Myoxocephalus; species Myoxocephalus aenaeus. The sequence goes on along the minus strand of JBAMJR010000629.1, from coordinate 77,737 downwards.
CTCATACTCTGTCGTCCTGCTCCCGCTGAAGGTATTTGGGCTAAATGATTGAGTCTCTGGTTCATTTCTTCTCTGTATGATGTCAAAGCGTTCGCTGCGTCTCGTCTTCACGGAGGGAAACACCATGAATCTTCAGGAAAACCTCGTCGTGGTCACAGAAGGTGTCGGGTTTCATATGAGATAGAGGTGGAAACGCAGAGTGTATCTTGACCTCTTCATTCTCCGCCTCCTTCTCCTCTTCCTTCTCCTCTTCCTTCTCCTCTTCCTTCTCATTCTCCTCTTCCTTCTCCTTCTCCTTCTTTACCTTCTCCTCTTCCTTCTCCTTCTCGTCTTCATTCTCCTCTTCCTTCTCCTTCTTCTTTACCTTCTCCTCTTCCTTTTCCTTCTCCTCTTCATTCCCCTTCTCCTCTTCATTCTCCTTCTCCTTCTTTACCTTCTCCTCTTCCTTCTCCTCTTCATTCCCCTTCTCCTCTTCATTCTCCTTCTCCTTCTTTACCTTCTCCTCTTCCTTCTCCTTTTCTTCTTCCTTCTCCTTCTCCTCTTCCTTCTCCTCTTCCTTCTCCTTCTTTACCTTCTCCTTCTCCTCTTCATTCCCCTTCTCCTCTTCATTCCCCTTCTCCTCTTCCTTCTCCTTCTCCTTCTTCTTTACCTTCTCCTCTTCCTTCTCCTTCTTCTTTACCTTCTCCTCTTCCTTCTCCTTCTTCTTTTCCTTCTCCTCTTCATTCCCCTTCTCTTCTTCCTTCTCCTTCTTCATTTCCTTCTCCTCTTCCTTCTCCTTCTTCTTTACCTTCTCCTCTTCCTTCTCCTTCTTTACCTTCTCCTCTTCCTTTTCCTTCTCCTCTTCATTCCCCTTCTCCTCTTCCTTTTCCTTCTCCATCTTGATGCTGTGCTTTCCTCATTTCCCCTGAATGAGACGTTCTACAACGCTTTCTATGATTTCCTATGAAAAGTTAAACCTCATTTTCTGTGCTTTGTTTTTTTCTTCCAAACTCCAGAAACACAACATCAACTCGAAGCTGTAACTTTGTAACAGCCTGTTAGTCGTGTGTGTTTCTCCTGATTGTTCATGCCCTTCACCTGTGTTTCCCTCTCTTACATATATACTGCCCTGCCAGATTGTCTTTGTATCCCTGTGTGTGCGTCGCCTTCAACCCGTGGTAGTATCTGTTTCCAGAAGACGTTTTGTTCCCCTTGTGTTTCTTTCTACTTTGACCAGTAAATACTTTTTGATGTTTCCTCTAACGTGCCTCCTGTTGTGTTTCCTCTGCACCTGAGTCTCTGTCCCACCACAGCCGTTAAAGGCTCCCGCCTGGAGCAACAACTCTTTGTTTTATTTTCTTATCTTATTAAAAAAGGACTGCAGCCGTCAACCAACTCTGATGCAGAGAAATCCTCATTTGTCTGCTGTAAATATTTAAAATCAAATCATGTGGAATCTCTGACGTGAAATCGAGTCCTTCTCATTCTCTTCTTCCTTCTCCTTTTCCTTCTCCTTCTCCTCCTCCTCCTCCTCTTCTTCCTCTTCCTTCTCCTCTTCCTCCTCCTTCTCCCACCAGCTCGTCCTCCTCGGCTGCTCGTCCTGCAGCCGGTCGTTTTCTCGTCTGGAACACGAACTGTCGTGATGACGGAGCGCAGGCTGCGCTGACATTCATGAAAGCACAGGCAGTGCTGGTCAGCCGTAATGTCAGGCAGATAAACTGCTCATGAAACCATGAAGTGGCACTGCGGCCCAGACGAGACGGAGGGAGGCTGACCGTGTTTCAGTGTTTATGAGCCGCTGCACTGGACCGTGGATGAGTGATGGGCAGCGTCTTGTTCTTAATCATCCTGGTTATTAGTGGAAGAACCCGCTCATGCAAACACGGCTGCTTGTTTCCAGCAAGTTGTCCAACAGTATAAACACTGTTTGCACTGCAGATCCAATTAAAGGTCATCAAGGATGGAGTTGTTGTGCCTCAGCGTAACGAAGGCGTCCCTAATATTACTCATCATCTGTTGTTTTCTGAACACCAGAGAAGGTGTACTAAGCTGCAGTAACATGCTGCGTGGCTGTTGTCTGGTTTCCTCACACGGGTCCGTGCAGCGCTGATGGAGTCACATGACAGTCGTCAAACCGTCCAATCACGGGGTGCAGTTCAGCCCATGTGACTTCACAAACCATCCTAAACCAATCATGAGGTGCAGTTCAGCCCATGTGACTTCACAATCCATAGTAAACCAATCACGGGGTGCAGTTCAGCCCATGTGACTTCACAAACCATAGTAAACCAATCACGAGGTGCAGTTCAGCCCATGTGACTTCACAAACCGTCCTAAACCAATTTATTTCGTTAAATAGCTGCTTCTCGCGAGCAGCCGGGAGCAGCAGGAGGCGTTCACAAAAAACTGCGGTCAAGTCGGACAGTTTTCAGCTGACTTCAAAGTACACACAGGAAGTCACAGAAAAAATGACTTCCTGTTAGTTCCGATCATGCACTGGGACAGGCAGTCTGTGGAGAGCTACTGCGGCGCCTGGCTCTCAAATCGGCGGCCGCCTTGATCTCGTGAGATTATCGTTGACGACGTGTGCATGACGTCAGAGCGAGTCGGACACAAATCTACCCAGCATGCATTGCACGGCGATCGCCTCCGATCGATTCTGATCAGAACTGGCTCATCTCCAACGAACCTAATATCTCATAAATAATACCAACAGGGATTCGGACAACTGTTATATTCGATTAACGTACAAGAACATACAATGAATATGTTCTCCTCAAAGCCACCAGACTCCAGTCACTGACACTAGTTTGTGTTTCCACTGTTCCAACAACCACCAACTCTAAGTAACAGATATGAAACTGACTTTGTTAGAACACGGTTCTCCAGCGTTCATAAACCTGTCGGGAGCTAAGATGAGGTCATCACCGCACACACACCGAGGAAAGAGGTCGTCTCTGTGAGTTGGAGATCTGCTGAAGCCTGTTTGTGTTTTTGTATCCCGGCGTCCCATGACGACAAAGGCAGGAGGCATGAAGACGGTTCATAACACCTCGGAAAGGTAACTGTCGTTAATCCTGTGCATGTCTGCGAGGCTGCGAGGCAGAACAAGGGAGCAGATGTGAAATATGTAATTAACATTTAAACAAGATGCTGCAAAGGTCAGAGAGGAAGTCAGAGAGGAAGATGAGACTCGTCTAATGACTGAGGCTCAGTGGAGCGGAGAGGGACGGAATATTCTATCACGATACTGCTCCTTCATATCGAGATATATACATATATACATGAATAAATAAATACAAAATGCATATATAGACATACATATATATATAGACATACATAAATATGTATAAATAAATATATATATATATATATATATATATATATATATACATACATAAATAAATAAAAAATACATAAATATATATAGACATAAATAAATATATATGTATATAGATAAGTATAAATTAAATACATTTAAAAGATATATATATACATACATAAATATATATGTATATATATATGTATAAATTAAAAGATATGTATATACATACATATATGTATATATACACATACATAAATAAATAAAACATATATATATATATATATAAATAAATATATATAGACATACATGAATGTATACTGTATATACACATACATAAATATATATATATATAATAAGAAAAACATAATGAATATTTCACTAAAAACATTTAATAAAGTGACTTTGTTAAGATGTAAAAACAAAACAACAATCTTCCAATAATATTCTCTTAAAATATGTTAAAATATTTGTATCTTTATCTGTTGTTTTCGTCTTATTTTTGTCTTCTTGTTGGACTTTGGGGCATAAATAAAATATGATCTTTTTATTTGACCTTGTGACCAGCTCATCCCCTTCAAGTCCTCTAACCTCGTCTGTAACAAACTAACATCTAGAAGTCTGAGGTGTTTTATATTTTTCCCGGCGATGTGCTCGTCGCCCAGAGGGAGGTGAAGACGGTGAGCCTTCAGGCCGCATGAGTCAGATATCGAGAGCAGCGAGATCAAGGAGTCAAGGTAACAAAGTCCTGTTCTCCAGCTGAGGGCTTAGAGGAGTTATCCAGGTCGTGACATGAGAAACAAGCTGCACGCCGTGTGGTCACACAAAGAAAACACGTGTTGGACCCACAACCTCCCATCGGACCCACAAGTCCACAGAATACACATGAAAACACATAAAACAACCGTTTTAATCGGGATATTTATCTGAAATAGTGGTTTTATTTGTCCAAACCGAACCGTACCAGTGTTTATCCGATAACCGTCATCTACTGTCGAGGTATTATGGTCATTTAGAGTCAAACAGACCATAATGTAGGTGATGCTTTAGGGCGGGACTACAATGTGATTGACAGGTCGACACCAGAGGCGTACACGGCGTCTCTACGTCACTCCTCCTCAGTCCAGATACGGTCACTTCCTGTTCACTGGTTGCAAAGAAACAAGATGGCCGACGGCGAGCTCGGCAAACTCGAGGCTTCAAAACATCCACGAACCAATCGGTGAGGCCACTCTGACTCCGCCCACTTCTTATATACCGTCAATGCTCCATACGGACAATGTACGCCCTGCTTTCATGGTCTCACCTCAGACAGGAAGTGAGGACGCTACGTGACACAAACAAACAAGACGACAACGGATCAGACACCAAACTCAAGGCTTCAAAACGCCCACAGACCAAAAGGTGACTACGACCACTTCCTGTTTACAGTCTCTGGTTTAAAGCTCAGGAAACGTTAACGTCAAACCATCTACAAACATGTCTTTTTAGATCTTTTAGAAGGCAAAAGACTTCATACGTGACTCCATGAGCTTTGCTTCACTGTGATAACTCAACGACCTGAAAGACGGACAGGAGAGCTGTGTTGTCCTTATTGGCTCGAGCATCGATCTACTTGTTGGTTTTCAAGCTCACAAACAGACTTCACCCAACAAGCAATCAATTGAGTACCACACACACACACACACACACACACACACACACACACACACACACACACACATTAATTGGGAATAGGGTCTGTAATTTCAGAGGGCTCTGGGTCGCCATGGTCAGAAAGATGTACTGACATCTTTCTGACCATGGCGACCCCGACCCCTGACCCACGAGCGGATCGTTTAAGATGGACCGGTTCTGGTCGCAGAGCGGATCAGAGAACCCGTAACGATCCACAGGAGAACTCATCGATTCTTCATGAAAACACAAAGAGCCGAGGACAGCAGAGGTAGTTTCAGTGTTTGTGATTCCTTTGGATTCATTTTCTTCACGGTGTTCCAAACCTCACCCTCGAGTAGCGCTGCACTATATATATATATATTATATATATATATATATATATATTATATATATATATGTGTGTGTTTTAGGTGAGAGTATCAGAACAAAAGTAAAATAAACAATATGTGAACATTCTCTAACCCAAATCATAACACAATATGTGAACATTCTCTCTGCAAAGGTTGACTTTGATAAAGTGAAGCAGAACAAAGTTAGAGAGGGTTTAGAACAGAGAACATTCAGGCGAGGACTCCAACATTTGCATTTGGGCACATTTGCGCGCATCTGTGACATTTTCATTTTCTCATGTACCAAACTATATATTTCACTTGTATATTACTTTTTTTCATAAAGCAAGCTATGATTTACAGTTTTATATAACAATCGCTCAGTCTGCCCCCTGTAGAGGAGGATTGGTTTCTAAAAGGTTTTAACATGAAAAAAGTAAAAAGCGTCGAGCATCAACTCTCAATTGACTTTGTTTTACAGTTTTTCTCGATTGCTAAGACACAATTCCTGGAACAACTCACCATTTTTTCAAATCTTCACACATAATTTTAAAAACTCACACCCAACAGTCCAAACATCTAACTTCTGGGTCCCAATCAGTCTTTACCCTCAGACAACACACACACAAGCTGTAAAACACAGACTACATTAGTGTTTGTTACACACAGGAGGGATTAATTCAACACACTGCCACCAAAATGTCAATAATAGGGTTTATTCACAGCACTTCCTGATTGTGCACATATACAGGTTCCAGAGAAATATCCTCACATGCATTCACCATTGCCTCCAGGAGATTGTGCTGTGTGTATGGGTTGCGGTCATAGACTCTCCACCGCCATGCGGAGAAAAATTCCTCTATTGGATTCAGAAAAGGGGAGTATGCTGGCAGAAAAAGGACCCTGAACCTGGGATGGTCATTGAACCAGGTGCGAACCAGAGCAGCCCGATGGAAGCTCACGTTATCCCAAATGACAACATATTGGGCTTGCTCTGGTTGCCGTGGCTCCCCTTGTTGTTGGAGAATGTTATTGTGCAACTGATCTAGAAACTGAAGGAGTAGTGCAGTGTTGTGTGGACCCAGTACAGCATGGCGGTGGAGGATGCCACGGTTGCTAATGGCTGCACACATGGTGATGTTGCCCCCCCTCTGACCGGGAACTTGGATGATTGCACCCTGCTTCATCAATAAAGATGTATTCGTGTGGGTCAGCCATTGCATCCATCTCAAACATTGTCTACAGGAATCAAAAAACACAAATTTTACTTCAAACATATATGTGTATTGGAATAGTATAGCATTTCTGTACAGTGCAATTACCTGCACACATTGGAATCGTTGCTTCTTAACCCTCTCAAAAGGCACGCGGTAAAGTTGCTTTGTCCTTATGTGGTTCCGCTGTATTACCCGGTCAATGGTGGAAAGGCTTATGCTGTTAGTCCCTTGAAATATTTCCTGGTCTTCAATAATGCGGGTTTGAATCTCCCTCAAAGTGATGGCATTATTGCCAATCACCATATTTACCAAGGCAGTCTCCTGCTCAGCAGTGAGCAATCGCCGGCTGCCTCCAATAGATGGCTGCCTCTCAGTTCTGCAAAAATTACCATTACTGACCTATGGTGTACTGTGGCACAGTATACTGTAGTAAAAACTACACAGCATACGGTGGATAGTCAGTCTATATGTACTACAACATTACTGTGCATGTACTGTGATACAATACATAGTGACAATGAGGCAAAGTTTTCCCTCCTGAAAGTACAAGCAATGGAGGCAACTGTGAAACGGCTTAAGTTTGGCTGGACTAGTTGGGCAGCTTCTTTCATTGTCCTCCCATGTACCACCACATGATGAACACCTGTGGGACGGATTTCATCAGAAATTACTTGTCTTTGCTGTCCTCTGCCTCTGCCTCTTGGTCTTCCTCTCTCTTGTCTCTCAACCTCTGCATGGTTGGGATCCATTGTTCCAAAGGACATGAGCATGCCTCTAAGCTCTATTTATTGACCCCCAATTCTGATTGGTGTGTTAACAATTTTCAGGCTGAGTGTTTTCACCTTGAGAAGGGTGTGGTCTCTGAGTTCATGTTATGATAACTTGAGTTAATTATATTGAGAGCATGTGTTTGCTGAATGAACACGTAGTGCAATGAATGATTTATTTGGTCACTTTTGTGTAAGGTTTTGCAGAAAGTGTTTTGAATATTGAGACATGTGTGGACACAGGTGAATTGTGTTTTTGGTTATGGGAAATGTGTGTGTGCTTCTGGGAATGACGAAAAGGTTTGGGTGTTTGTGCTACAGGAACCAGGTTTTGTGTTTTAGCAATCGAGAAAAACTGTAAATAGTTGGCAGAGACCGGATCGGTTCTTAACCCAAACCAGTCGCTATAAACATGTTATCCGTGCTGCCAGGAGCAGATATTGTAGGAAACATATGAAATATATAAATATACACACAGTACATTGAGAGTATTCGCTCATGCAAATGAGTTATATATTAAAGTAATTATCAGCAGACAGACATTATCTAGACCCGCCCCCCTCATTAATATGCATGTTTTAATCTCCTCCACTCATCTACTTCCCATCAGAGCGTGTGATTATGGGCCAGCTGTGTTACTGTGTTCTGCTTTGTAGTATCAGACTCACTGCTTTTCTTAATTATGAATAAGAAAAGTGATTCATAATGGGAAAAAATTCACACGCACACAGAAACTCAAATCACACGTGCAGTTGCTGCCAGAGAGTTAAAAGGATATTTCTTGGCCGGCAAAGTGTTGTTTTTCCAGCAAATATTATGAGATCGATTAAATATTTAAAAAATAATCAAAGTCTTATTCCTGCTTCCCAACACTTCCATTGTTCTGCTCCTCGGCCTCTGTGGTACCGAGAAACCCATTACAGAGAGCACGCTGACCGCCCACTGTGTCACACACACACACACACACACACACACACACAGTTTGTCATTGCAGAGGGAACATCTGTTGTGGGAACAATCACAGTGAAGCCTCTTCCATATTTTTACAATGAGCTCTCATAAATAACAATGAGCTCCGACTCTGAGACGCAGACTGCATGTTGTCAGTATGAATGTACGACAGAATGTGACAATATATGACAATATGAGACACTTTGTGACAATATGTGACAATATATGACAATATGAGACACTATGTGACAATATGAGACACTATGTGATACTATGTGACAATATGAGACAATATGAGACAATATGTGACAATATGAGACACTATGTAACAATATGAGACAATATGTGACAATATGAGACAATATGAGACAATATGTGACAATATGAGACAATATGTGATACTATGTGACAATATGACTTGTGGTCAGGAGCTAAACTAGAGCTCATTTGGGGAATCTTGAACGTGAGCTCGGTGTCTGTGCGTCTTCCTGAGCCAACGTGACCACCTGAATTTATTTATGTTTGCATGAATGTGACTTTGGTGTTTCATGTATTCACATACGGTTCAGCTTCCGTGTGAATTTCTGGATATTATTTATTCCTTAAGTGGACTGAAGTTGCATCTTACGTGACATCATTAAGAGACTGAGAATACAACCACAAACGCTGACATACTAGATTTACTAAACAATTAGATTCTACTGGGAAAATAGTATTTGCATAAAAGGTCGATGATCTCCTGCTTTGAAAAATAAATACACTTTTATAAGTTTTGTGGAAGCCAAGGAAGTGGGGGAAACTACATATCATACATTTAATAAAATACTGTAGTTCCTTGTATTTCACCTGATGCACATAGAACTGCATTAAAACGTCGACGGGCAGTTAGTGTGTAGCTCCGGCTCCAGCTTCAAAAGCAGACGGCTCTTTTCGATGCCGACTCCGACACAGAGCCACGACATCGAAGTCGTGCTACAAATGGCAGAACTCCACCAAAACGCTTGTTAGGAAACAGGGTTTTGCATGAAGACCCTCTGCAGGAATAACCCTGATAAGAGAAGTCCTCGTTTCTCAAAGAGGGTCTTTACATCTGCAGAGAACAGTAACGCGTCTTCAAAGACCAGAACTGAGCCCAAACGACATGAATTATCGGAGTATTTCATCCCAGTTTCCACAGCTCTGCTCGCTGTTATTAGTTTTTTTTGTAGCATTCGTAGTCGAGGGATCTTTAAAGGTTCTCCACCGTTCTGATTGCAGGTTTAGTTTCATTTGACGGTTGGATCAGATGTCATCTTCTATCTTTTCATATGTTGTCTCTTTTTGGGCATTGGGGTCTGTCTTTGAAATGAAACATTGCTGTTGTGTGTTGGAAAATGTGCTCTCTTCGTCTCAGCAGAGGACAGAGATGTTTCCTCCTCACCGTCTGCTTTTTGACTGAATTGGTTGTTTCCCTTTTTTAAATCCAATCCCGTCAGTGGTGCAGACTGAGCGATTGTTATATAAAACTGTAAATCATAGCTTGTTTTATGAAGAAGAAAAAAAACTGCTGTATTTGGATGTATTGAACACCATAAGTAATATACAAATTAAATATATGGTTTGGTACATGGAAAAATAAAAATGTCACAAATGTGAGCAAATGTGCACAAATGTGAGTCCTCTCCTGAATGTTTTCTGTTCTAAACCCTCTCTAACTTTGTTCTGCTTCACTTTATCAAAGTCAACCTTTGCAGAGAGAATGTTCACATATTGTGCTATGATTTGGGTTAGAGAATGTTCACATATTGTGCTATGATTTGGGTTAGAGAATGTTCACATATTGTGTTATGATTTGGGTTAGTGAATGTTCACATATTGTGTTATGATTTGGGTTAGAGAATGTTCACATATTGAGCTATGATTTGGGTTAGAGAATGTTCACATATTGTGTTATGATCTGGGTTAGAGAATGTTCACATATTGTCCTATGATTTGGGTTAGAGAATGTTCACATATTGTGTTATGATTTGGGTTAGAGAATGTTCACATATTGAGCTATGATTTGGGTTAGAGAATGTTCACATATTGTGTTATGATTTGGGTTAGAGAATGTTCACATATTGTGCTATGATTTGGGTTAGAGAATGTTCACATATTGTGTTATGATCTGGGTTAGAGAATGTTCACATATTGTGCTATGATTTGGGTTAGAGAATGTTCACATATTGTGCTATGATTTGGGTTAGAGAATGTTCACATATTGTGTTATGATTTGGGTTAGAGAATGTTCACATATTGTGCTATGATTTGGGTTAGAGAATGTTCACATAGTGTGTTATGATTTGGGTTAGAGTTGGACCTTACATCTGCATCATTTCAAAGAAATAATCATCCTGAAAGGGATTTCTTTATTGACGGACCTGAAACCTTTTCATTTATTGTGTATCATCTTCATTTACTCTTAACCAGTAACATACAGACTGATATTTACACATCTGAACAAAATCTCACATGTGTACCTTTTATTATAACACCAACATTATTCAAACAGCCCTAGTGGTTGCAGAGATACACTCTTTTAGTTTGGGTATGACATTTTCGAGGAAAGGGCCTAAAAATAGGTTGTTTTTCAAAAGGTTAAGTTTGTGACGCGTCTGTCCGCTTCAAGCTCCACATTCTCACATAAAGGACTCAACATTTCAGCTACTGGCTCACACTGAATGACGCCATTCAGCTTCGGGAAAAAACTAAACGCAGTTCTTCTGAGCGACGCTCAGGAAGTCCATTAGCCGAGCAGCCGACGTGCATTAGCAGAACAACACCTGACAAATGATTGCTGCACACCTTTCTAACGACGGTGTTTGCTTCCGAACGCGCAGAGTGGCGACTCAAAAGGTCGACGTTTCCTGCAAAAGCAAAGGAGTGGGAGTGTTTAATGGAACATAAATACTTGAGAGTGCATTCATGAACCCATTAGTTTATAATAATGCAGATCCTCTATTTTTTTTGCTGTCGGATATGTGATGTCGTTTTAATTTCCAGTTTCCAGGCTGGCGATGTTGCGCAACGTGGTGGCGCTTTAGAGGAAGTCGTGTTCGGAACGGTCTGTTGTGAGATTATTAAACATATTTGAGCTGTGAAGTGAAGCCTTCGTCTCCTCATAAACAGCCTCATGCAGAACTGGAGAGAGTTGGCAAGACTGCAACAAATGCACCAAATATCACCCCATCTCTGCTCTCACACTCTCTCCAACCAGACTCACTTTATTTATTTATCCGTGCATCAAACATGAATTAAAATGTCTTCATGAGAGGATATTTTCAGTTGTTTAATAGTCTTCTGCACGTATAAATACAGCAACATGAAGTCCCTCTCATGTCCTTCAACCTGCAGGACGACGCTGCTGTGACTTCCATCTTCTCCTCAGAGACTTCTCCTCCAGACTGAGACCTCTGAGATTTCAGTCAACGCTCCTTCAGCAGCTACTTGTTTACAGCCAAACAAACACGCCTTGTTTAATAAAGAAGTCAATCAATAACTGGCTTGTTTCTTCTTCTTTTCTCGCCATTGTGCAAATAAGCAACTGTGATCTGATTTAATGCTTATTTATTTAGCAGGTTGGGTGCAGAACATCGATATAGAGAGACAACGACAGAATATAAACATGTGAAACAGCTCTTGAAATAATGTCAACCATAAACATTTAACCAGCAAGTCTTTTTCACCCTGTAATGTGTGGACGCCAACCCCTGTAATGTGTGGACGCCAACCCCTGTAATGTGTGGACGCCAACGTCATCTCCCCAAAAGTCGCTAAATTTAGCGAGAAAGTCACCAAGTCTGCAACACTGACCAACGACTCTCCCCCGAAATCTTCATCTTGAAAGTAAACAACCAAGATGGCGGCTGGTAGAACTCACAGCTGTTAAGAGAGCAGCCGGTGAAGACGAGCGAGAGCACAAAGACCGTAGATAAGAAGAAGAGGACGAAGTCTGCAGGTTTTTGATGTTTTAAGCCTTGAGTTCGGCGTTTTGGCCGTCGCCATCTTGTTTTTCTGCAACCAGCGAACAGGAAGTGACCATATATGGACTGAGGAGGAGTGACGTAGAGACGCCGTATACGCCTCTGGTAGCCTTGTAGAGAGATTTAAGTATTATTAGAGTCCTGTGATTTACACAGACAAGGGAGTGTTTTATTTTATTTTGTTTAGTATTTATTGATGTATTGATTGCAGTCAGGATGTAACAAGAATTTCAACAAATATAAAGAAAAAAAAGGTTTCTAAAACGCATCCTCTCCTAGCTTTAAATCAAACGTTAAAAGGCTCTCTCTCTCCTACACACACACACACACACACACACACACACACACACACACACACACACGCACACACACACAGTGTGATGTTAACAGCCAGTTGTCTTGTTGTGTCAGGCTGGTTGCTCAGTTGGCTGCAGGCTGGAGAGAAGGATTACTTAAAGAAAACAGAGACTCACTCCACATTAGTCTGACTCCCGTCAATGGCCCAACGCACACACACACACACACGCACGCACACACACACACACACACACAGACACACACGCACGCACACACACACACACACACACACACACACACACACTTTCTCTCGCGCTCTACAGGGCAGAGTTTCACACACACATGCATTCACAGGGACATTCTCTCGCCTCATCCCCTCTCTCTCTCTCTCTCTCTCTCTCTCTCTCTCTCTCACACACACACACACACACACACACACAACTTTTCATGCGGCGTAACACGGGTCGCTCGATTCTTGTTACAAGCTCTGGTTGCTAGGCGCCTACATGTAATGCACGTTTGGGGGAGAAAAAAAAGCTTTTGCCGAGTTGTGTGGAACAAGACGTCACACACACATTTTAGTGTTCACAAACAAATTCCAAAAAGCACGGAGAGCCGAACCGTTTTCATAAATTGTTGAATATTTGCAGAGGAAAATCATAAACAGGAGTGACATTTGATCAATTACACACACACACACACACACACACACACACACACACACACACACACACACACACACACACACACACACACACACACACACACACACACACACACACACACACACATTAAAACCTAAAACATGCTCATCTTCCTCTTCCACAAATTAACTTCATCTCCAGCTTCGACTTCATGCTGATTCTTTTTCTGAGAAGAGATTGGAAGGTGGCTTTTGAATCCGTAAGGTTGTGGGAGATACGCCGGCGGTCTCCGTTAGCCTGCAGCTAACTGCCAGCCTGCAGCTAACTTCTAGCCTGCAGCTAACTGCTAGCCTGCAGCTAACTACCAGCCTGCAGCTAACTGCTAGCCTGCAGCTAACTTCTAGCCTGCAGCTAACTACCAGCCTGCAGCTAACTGCTAGCGGAAGTGGGAGCTAAAAACGTCTCGTATAGTTGGTAATTTCTGGACTCATTTGGACATTTAAATCCATATAGTTGGTTTTGTTTGGCTTTGTTTGCTTAGTTGTGTGTTTGTAGCATGTACACATGGATTGCGTAGTCTTATAGCTAAGGATTGGCTGTTTAATCTGCTATCTGGCAATACTATATCGTTCAATATATTATATTGAATATATATGCTTTCAAAGGTCTGTAGGCTACCCCGAAATTCCCCATATAGGGGCGCAAAAAGGATTCATTAAAGGTGCCGGACTGCAGCAACGTGATCAATAATTCATCTCAAGTTGAACCAAGGATTCAACAAACAAACCAGAGACCCCTGTTCTCACAGCGGGGGGCAATGAATGTGAGGCAGCTGGCAGCTTCTGACTCCTGAGAGCTTTTAATAAAAGAGGAAGAGCAACCCGGAGCGTTCCTCAGTCAGTTTCATTAAAGTGTTGAACATGAGCTCCTCAAAGTGGAGCAGCGGCCCGACGCCTCCACGACGAGACGGACTTTTAAAGGCAATAAAGGAATCGATTCAGGAGAGGAGGCGACTCAGAGGAGAGGGAGACATGTGGACAATTAGCTGCTTTGACCCTATGAAGCTAGAAACCTAAACAAAAATGAACTGTTCATCATATCCAGTAAATAAAGATGTTGATCTTCCCGACGGCCCTGAAACACATCGTGTCTGACGAACGCTTCCGTCAGAAAAAAGCAGTCAAAACGAAGCTTAAAATTGTGACATTTCATCAAATATATTCTATTCTAAAATATTTCAAAAAAAGTTCAATGAATATAAATAATAAATGTATATATATATATATATATATATATATATATATATATATATATATATATATATATATATATATATAAACATAAAGCCTTCATCTTTTATAAACGTTGGTAAAAAATTGTGGACACTTAATACAATGTTACATAGATTTCATTGTTTTCAAATGTTTTTTAAAGAAATCAAGTTTTCTTTAAATATACTATCAAAGAAATTCAACTTGAGTTTTTTCTTTTTTTTATGATTCATGTCATAATAACCGTGATATTCTCTATTCTTCTAGTCGTGATGGTTCTGCACTTTTATAAATTTCAGTAAAAAGCGACGCATTTTCTCTTCGTGTCAAAAGTCCGGCGCGACGCGGAAACAAACCGTTGAGTGACGACTGCTGAGAGCCGACAGATTGTTCTGACTTCTGCTCCTTCAGGGAATCTGTAATGAGTTCACACCAGAAGAGAGAACAGCTCCAGAGACACCGATGCCGAGCTGCTGGCGATGTCCAAGAAACGATTTACATAAAAGTACGAACGTCTGCTTCTCAGAACCGAACGTCATGAATATTAAAAAGATATGCAACACAGCTTGATCAATACTTTCTTTCTCTTCAAATCCTCTTCAGAAGGAAAATAGTCCGGATGAAGATGTAAAAACTATTGATGCTCGGTGGTGAACATGAACTGTTCAGCTTTTCTTCACCAAAACTGTCTTAAATGGAGTCACGTGTTTTGAATCTTTGTCTCCTCGCTGGCATCATGTGAGTCTCTGGTTGGACTGAGACAAAGAGACAAAGAGACAAAGAGACAGAGAGACAGAGAGACAAAGGGATAAAGAGACAGAGAGACAGAGAGACAAAGAGACAAAGGGATAAAGGGATAAAGGGACAAAGAGACAGAGAGACAGAGAGACAAAGAGACAGAGAGACAAAGAGACAAAGAGACAGAGAGACAAAGAGACAGAGAGACAAAGAGACAAAGAGACAGAGAGACAAAGAGACAGAGAGACAAAGAGACAAAGAGACAGAGAGACAGAGAGACAGAGAGACAAAGAGACAAAGAGACAATGAGACAAGGAGACAGATAGACAGATAGACAAAGGGATAAAGTACAAAGAGATAAAGAGATCAAGAGACAGGTTCCTGTTTAGAACCGGTTCATGTTTAGAACCGGGTTCTGTGGTTCTCCCTTCCTCAAACGCAGCCCGTGTATTTTGCAGGACTTAGTCCACCTTACTGGTGTCGCTTCAACACCAGCACGTGTGAAACAGCACAGAACCGGTGTCAATAAATGAACTGACGAGGGAACCGATCAGCGGTTCAGGGGAACCGGGCCTCCGGGCCGCCGCTCTCAGAACAACAGCGCCGGGCGGATGGAAGCCGGCCAGTTGAGCGGTCACTTGTCAGCACGCAGCGGCTGGCAGACACACAAAGGTTGTGTGTGTGCTGCAGGTTTGTGTCCTCTGTTCACCGTCAACATCACTTCATTTGTTCAATGAGTCCACCGGTTAGTCTAGAACATGTTATATGTTATAAAGACTTTCAACACAATATAAAAGAATATAAAATACATAAATAATATAATAATATATACAAACACAGAGAAACGCAACGACTTCTTTCATCTGAGAAGCTGGAACCAAAGAGCTCTTTGTAAAGGACTTTCTTTATGGTTCATTTACTCTGAACTAAATGTGTGTGTGTGTGTGTGTGTGTGTGTGTGTGTGTGTGTGTGTGTGTGTGTGTGTGTGTGTGTGTGTGTGTGTGTGTGTGTGTGTGTGTGTGTGTGAGGGAGAGTGACTTTGAGGCAATTAAAGCAGACAGCAGATTGTCAGGTATCTCGCAGCAGTGCAGAGGGAAATCACATCACCCGTCGTCTCTGTCATCTCATTTTCCTCTTCGCTCCCTTCACCTCCTCTCCTCACACCCTCCTCTCCTCACACCCTTCCCTCCTTCACCTCCTTCACCTCCCTCCCTCCTTCACCTCCTTCACCTCCTTCCCTCCCTCTCTTCCTCTCAGAGCAACTTCTCCGATTCCGATTACTCGGCCGGCGTTCAGCGAGAGAAAACATGTCAAACGAAGCAAACAACTGTCGTTACAGCAAGATCACACACACACACACACACACACACACACACACACACACACACACACACACACACACACACACACACCTAATGAAATATTCACACTCTCAGCCCAGGTGGTTCATCTGGCTTTAATCGGACTCTTGATTTCTCCAGAGCTGCAGAGCAAAGAGTGATTCAGAGGAATGTGTGTGTGTGTGTGTGTGTGTGTGTGTGTGTGTGTGTGTGTGTGTGTGTGTGTGTGTGTGTGTGTGTGTGTGTGCAGCAGTAGTGTTCAGTACCTGCGTACCTCCCTGTATCTGTGCTTTAGGTCCATTTCATACCACTAAGTACTTGCATTCCTCCACATGTCAGAGGGTATTAGTGTACTTATACTCTGCTGCAGTATAGTAGTAGTAGTAGTAGTAGTAGTAGTAGTAGTAGTAGTAGTAGTAGTAGTAGTAGTAGTATAGTATAGTAGTAGTTGTACATTAAAGTTCTCATACAGAAGGAGAGAATTCACAGAGGGGTTCAGCAGCTTTCTGCAGACGCTAAACCTGTAAAAATAAGACAAAAGGAACAAAAGCTTTCTCCTGTGATGTTTGCACATATTTAAATTTGGTAAAATGCAGTTTAGAGCAGAATTGATCCATTTATGTGTAAATAATATTTACTGCAAAAACCGCCGTCACAGTGAGTTTATACTCAGCTGGTGAATGAAGCTCATTCTGCTCAACACGTTTACTTCAGGATGCAAAGACAGTAAAGTAAAGAAGCTCCTTCATAACCTTCTGAATAAAGAAAGGAGAAGAATGGATGATGAGGTCGTTATCATAACTAGTAAACTCATTATTTCCTCTCTCGCAGCAGAAAAAGGGCAATTTGCACTTAATGAGTTCATTAGTGTTGAAGGTGATGCTTCACGCCGCGTCAATACGACGCTCTACAAATCCTCCCCGAGGACAGGAAGTAGAGATGCATTAGCGTAGCTTAGCATAAAGCAAGGGGAGGGGGGATTATCTGCCTAGCAACACCTTTAAAGATCACCAATAAAACACATTCTGACCAATGGATTCCAGGACTTTAAACCAAATGTCCATGAGCAAACATTTAGTGAAATCTGGGTGTAAACAATAAAAAGTGAATAAATGTAGTATTTAAACTAACAATGAGAATACAAAGCATACAGTAAACCAGGGGTAGCCAACACGGTGCCCGCGGGCACCTGGTCGCCCGCAG
>JBAMJR010000629.1:0-55000 GCA_038501785.1 Myoxocephalus aenaeus | reverse complement strand
ATATATATATATATATATATATATATATATATAGAATGTAACTTTCGCAGAAGAACGAGCAGCGTGAAGACTTTCATCTTTCATCAAAACTAAAACACATTAAAAAGTTGTTGCATAATAAAGACTCTACATCCCAATTAAATCTGAACTTCAAAGTTTCCTCCAGCCCAACATGAAAATGATAGAATATATTTGGCTGAATCTATTTAGATCAAAAGGTTTTAATGAGTTAGGGACACATGAGGAATGCATCTATTAACTCATATCAAAACTGAAATAACTAAATATATAAATACATAACTAACTATACGTTGACCTTAATGAATACATCATAGTGAGACCAACATTATTAGACACCTGTTGACACCAATCAGTTAGACTGTGGATCAATGAAAGTATGTATAAATGACCACATACAATTATGAATATAGGGAAATAATGTGTGAATTAATTATAAATTATGGTCATTTAGAGTCAAACAGACCATAAAGCAGGGGATGCTTTAGGGCGGGGCTACAAGGTGATTGACAGGTCGACACCAGAGACGTATATGTCGTCTCTACGTCACTCCTCAGTCCTAATATGGTCACTTCCTGTTTACGGGTTTATTAGCCCTGTGTCTACAACGCCCTTATGTATTATGTTACGCCCAATTTGGTGTTGTGTAACTTTACAGGTAGTTGCGCTAAAAAATGAACCTTATTAACCCCAGACGCCCCCAAAAATGCAGGCAGAATTCTTCATCAGGAGTCTTCCTCCCTCTCCAAGTCCTCGTACTCCCATGAATCGATACCAGAGCCACTGATGTGACGTAGCAAAATAAACTGCAGAGCCTTACAAGAGCATATAAGTCCATTTTACATGTTTATAACACAATGCAACCATAAATATTAACATAAACCATAAATATGACTCGAAGGACTCGAATGCTCCCCAAGTTATGAAAATATAAATGTTCATATCCCTAGCTTGATGCCACACATGATTGACACACCTTTCTGGAAAACTTACGAACTACGGAATCCACCAACTGCACCAAAGCCACTGTGAGACAAAGCCTCAGCAAGATATCAACCACATTGCAGCCAAAACACTGAAATATGACTTACTTATGGATAAACGATACTTGCTTGGTATGTTTTGGTGCATCTGCTTGAGCAGAGCTCCTCTGTTGTGGAACCAGAGGCGTTCAAGGTCCAGGAAGAAAGTTAGGGCGTTGTTGCTTTCAGCGGACCTAAACCTACGGTTCACGGAATCTGCACTAAATGAATTACTACAAAAATATAACTTCACTTAATCAAAGTTAAACTTTGCAGAGATACTGTTGACACATAGTGCTATTTTATGATTTGCATAATTAAAAAGAGGAAATACATCCTGGAAGTGTTTATTTGTTCTTCTTTCCTGTGTTCTCACATCA
Organism: Myoxocephalus aenaeus; assembly: GCA_038501785.1. Taxonomy (NCBI): domain Eukaryota; kingdom Metazoa; phylum Chordata; class Actinopteri; order Perciformes; family Cottidae; genus Myoxocephalus; species Myoxocephalus aenaeus. The sequence goes on along the minus strand of JBAMJR010000629.1, from coordinate 53,580 downwards.
ACCAATAAACCAGTAACACATATACTGCTATATGAACCTCTTAACTGGCCTCACAAGTGTTTTCTGTATATTGAAATGATTCAAATAGCCCTTGTCGTTGAGGAGATATTCTCTAGTTAGTATGGGGATGCAAACCACCATTCAACTGGGGCTAAAGGAGTTTTAAAGGCAGAGTTTGAAGATGCTTGTTGGTTGAGGAGAAGTAGGGGGCGGGCCCTCCTGCTTCACGTAACACGCCCATATTAGGCTTTATGGGAAGTGGTGGATCGCATCACAAGTCGTGTCTTCGTTGTAACTGAATGACGGTGGAGAGCAACAACACCTGCAGCTTCCTCAGGGTGGAGCCTCTGCTTCTTCTGAGTGTGTCAAGGGAAGATTGTGGTTGCTCATAAGATATTAAAACGTTATTAAATGAATGTGCATGTGAATAAAGCTGCAGGGAGTTTGTTTTGGAGCATTTCTACAGAAAACAGAGACTTTGCTCTCTCGTTTTAAAATTGAAGTCGATTATCCTTCCCCGAGCTAAAAGGGAACACGGTCGTTAACGTCGAGTCCGTAGACGCGTTGCAGCCGTCCACTCAGACACCGAATGGCTGTTTTTGGCAAAATGACACAGCAACACACACGAGAATGTGAAGTGCCGGAAAAGCTGGAAAAACAAATCACTGGAAAGTATGCAAATGTCAGTGAAACGTATATTTCTGTGAGTTAAAAGCCCCTCCGTTAAAATGCAGATCCCAGACTGTCCTCGGCCCTCTGACACTGATCTGGTGCTCCACATCAGGATGAGTGATCATTCCATACGTGCATGTTACACTGAGATAGTTGCATCACAGCATGAAATATGCGTGGATATTAAACTGCACTGATTTTCATCTGAATCCTTTAAGGTGACTTGTTCCTGCATCATGAAACAGACCCGTTTCCCCTCCATGTGAGGTTTCTTTATCCCACTTACACACTTTATTTGAGGCAGCGGTTGCGAGCAGATGTAACGACTTAACCTCGGCGACCTCGGCTGTCCCGCCTGAGCAAATAAAACCTCGACATCCGGCCCGGCGGCCCCTCCCCCGACAGCTCCACTTCCTCCTTCTCACAGCGCTCCTCTTCCAACGGAAGGGAGGCGGCGTCTCATCGCCACAGACACACACACACACACACACACACATCGATTAATGTGTATTCATTAGTGCGTAACGTGTGTATTCTGTTGAAGAAATCCCAGCTGTGTGAATGCAGCGCCAACAAGAGTGTCATAACTGCCACATGTTCATATAAATGAACGTAAACGTATCAAAACAAAGACGCACTGAGTCTGAAATCAAGTCACTGCACAGGTTATCTCTGTGGGGGTCTTAAAAGCTGCATTCTCTCTCCTGACCACCAGGGGGTGACTCCTCTGGTTGTATAGAAGTATATGCTTCATGTAAAGCTGCATTCTCTCTCCTGACTACCAGGGGGCGACTCCTCTGGTTGTATAGAAGTATATGCTTCATGTGTTAAAGCTCCATTCTCTCTCCTGACCACCAGGGGGTGACTCCTCTGGTTGTATAGAAGTCTATGCTTCATGTGTTAAAGCTGCATTCTCTCTCCTGGCCACCAGGGGGTGACTCCTCTGCTTGTATAGAAGTCTTCATGTGTTAAAGCTGCATTCTCTCTCCTGACCACCAGGGGGCGACTCCTCTGGTTGTATAGAAGTATATGCTTCATGTGTTAAAGCTGCATTCTCTCTCCTGACCACCAGGGGGCGACTCCTCTGGTTGTATAGAAGTCTATGCTTCATGTGTTAAAGCTGCATTCTCTCTCCTGACCACCAGGGGGTGACTCCTCTGCTTGTATAGAAGTCTATGCTTCATGTGTTAAAGCTGCATTCTCTCTCCTGACCACCAGGGGGCGACTCCTCTGGTTGTATAGAAGTATATGCTTCATGTGTTAAAGCTGCATTCTCTCTCCTGACTACCAGGGGGCGACTCCTCTGGTTGTATAGAAGTCTATGCTTCATGTGTTAAAGCTGCATTCTCTCTCCTGACTACCAGGGGGCGACTCCTCTGGTTGTATAGAAGTCTATGCTTCATGTGTTAAAGCTGCATTCTCTCTCCTGACTACCAGGGGGCGACTCCTCTGGTTGTATAGAAGTCTATGCTTCATGTGTTAAAGCTGCATTCTCTCTCCTGACTACCAGGGGGCGACTCCTCTGGTTGTATAGAAGTCTATGCTTCATGTGTTAAAGCTGCATTCTCTCTCCTGACCACCAGGGGGTGACTCCTCTGGTTGTATAGAAGTCTATGCTTCATGTGTTAAAGCTGCATTCTCTCTCCTGACTACCAGGGGGCGACTCCTCTGGTTGTATAGAAGTCTATAGAAAATGAGTCAAACAGACCATAAGCAGGGTATGCTTTAGGGCGGGGCTACAAAATGATTGACAGGTTTCTACGTCACTCCTCCTCAGTCCATATATGGTCACTTCCTGTTCACTGGTTGCAAAAAAAACAAGATGGCGACGGCCGGACTCTTCTTACATACAGTCTGTGCGTGTAACGCAGAAACAGAGAAGCAAAAGTGCAAAACAGATGAAAGGATCACGCAGATTACAACCAACGATGAAGCAACTCTGTGAGGAAACTGTTGTGGGTTGAATTCAGAGAACGTGTCCCGTTGACGAGCAACTATCTGATCACAAAAACTAAAGAAAAGAACAACACATCCGCTGGTTCAACAGACACAAAGCTGAATGTTTGCAATAATCTGCAAGCAAGAGGACAGATGGAACCGGGTTGTTTGTTTTTAATCAGAAGTCTTGGCCATGAGGAGTTATTTCACAGCAGAGGAGCGATCTGTGTGACGGCTGTTTCCAGTTAAACCACTGAAACGAAGAACAGAGCCGCGATGAAGACTCGGGGCAGCAGATCTCACGTCCACCAGCATGGTGACCTTCTCTAAGAGACTCTGCTGCAGCTCCCCGTGTTACCCAGAGGAGGAGGCCGGCCTCACCGCCTCCGGGTGAAATATCACCATGACATCTAATAAATGATCAGAAACACATCCAGACACCACAGAAAGGCCCTGAGTGGAGCAACAGGTGGCGAACAGCGATCAATCAATCAATCAAGGTGAAGGGAAATCAGATCAATAATAGTCACAGCAGCAATATCCACAAAAAGAAGAAAAGAAAAGAAAGTCACGAAAGAGTTTATGAATATCTGCATTTACTTTGAATAGAGGAAAGAATAAAATGTAAACTTTTGAGTTGAAAAACCAAATCTGCATCCAATGTGTGTTAAAGACTTTCTACACAATATATAAGAATATTAAACAATATATATATATATATATATATATATATATATATATATATATATATATATATAATAACATATATAAAAACAGAGAAACGCAACAACTTCTTTCATCAGAGGAGACGGAACCAAAGAACTCTTCATAACGGACTTGATTCATTCATCACTTTCTTTATGGTTCACTTTGAACTAAATGTGTGTGTGTGTGTGTGTGTGTGTGTGTGTGTGTGTGTGTGTGTGTGTGTGTGTGTGTGTGTGTGTGTGTGTGTGTGTGCATCACGACCTCAGCTCATCATCAGGGGAACAACCAACAATATGAACTCAAATCTGTTATATTTAATTCCTGCTCCATGTTGTGTGCCTTCAGCCTTCAACGTGGTAAAAACTCTGTAAAGTGTTGTTGTTTCTTCTTCTTCTGTGGTTATCAAAAGTAAAAGTACTCACACGAACGCGTGGTACACGAACGCCCACTCCCGCGGCCTCTCCAGCACGTTGTAGAGGCAGTTCTGCAGCCGGCGGTAGCTCGCGTTGCGGCGGCCGCTCTGCGCGCTGTAGACCAGCGGCTTCCCGAGCAGGCTGAGGCGCGCGCCCTGCTTCCGCTCCGCCGCACCTGCCGCGATCACAGCGGGCGGCAGGAGGAGCGCGTCCCCGGCGGCCCGCGCCGCGTTGTTGTTCACGGTCCTCCGGCCGGACTCCACATCCTTCGGCGCGTGCTCGTCCGCCCGGCGTCCCGCGGACGTCTTCAGCCAGAGCCCCGCGCCGCTGCCCTCGTCGCCGGCGTGGCTTCGCGGCATCGCGTCACCAGCAGCGCGGCGCGCTGGGAGACCGGCAGACATTCACATGGAGCACAAGTGCTCTCGCGACCAGAGGGAGTTGGTGCTGCTTCAGCTTCCACTGCACACTGGAACACGGAGGGGGAAGAGTTAAAGAGTCCGCTGCGCGCTGCGCTCATCCCGGTTGGAGCGGATCCACAGGCCGGTGTGGACACTTTGGCCAATGTGCGCAAGTCTGGAGAGGAGTGGGGTTATGAAGGAGTGGATCCATCGAGACGTGGGGGGGGTCTCTCTCTCTCTCTCTCTCTCTCTCTCTCTCTCTCTCTCTCTCTGTCAGAGTGGAGCTCTGCTCTGAACCATGCGCCTCTTTTACGCATCGCGCGCAGCAGAGAGCAGATCCACTGGATCACTGCAGCGATCTAGAAAATGTAAAGCAACGGCTTTATGTATGATTCATTTTCACATTTGAATAATTAATGTTAGTTGAACAATATGTCCGAAGACACCAAATGCACCGATTACGCACGAGAGGACTTTGCCCGATGGCTGATCCTTCAGATTTTATGAAATATCAACATTCATAAGCAGAATACTTTGAAGCGCTACAATGTATTTCCTTTAGCGTCTGAAGTCAGACTTTAGGGAGTTATATTATGAAATATCACGAGCCGGTTATGATCTTATATCCCGGACATAAACTTTGTCACTACATCAGCTTGTTGTGACCACGTGACCCACGGAGAGCCTCTATCGTGTATTTACTGACACCTCAATAAATACACGCTAGGACTTATTTTACTTTTTGACAAATTTGACAACGGCTTCATTGATTTCTGTGAACCACATACTGACTCTCACTGATGATGATGATGATGATGATGATGATGATGATGATGATGATGATGATGATGATGATGATGATGATGATGATGATGATGATGACATTTTGTAACACTGTAAAACGGAATTATTAATAGAAAAGTTGCGTTTCTATGTTTGTGAAAGTAGTTGTTTTTTGCAGAGAAGTTTACTTTTTTTGGGATTTGAACTTTTCCCTCCAATCAAAGCTCGTGATGACGTCAGCAATATGACGCCATCAGGGACAATTCCTCCCTTTAAAAAAAAATAAAAAATGCAAACACATCATAACCTACTGAACTTTTTAACCAATACAAGTTTTGGTTTTGGGGTTTATTTTTCCTGTTGTGATCAAAGCACGACATCTAGTGGTCAAACATCGACATTACAGGCGTTCTATGGATATCTGGATCTATTATTTCCTAAATAGATTTTCCATATTGTATTATGTCTATATTATTATACGACTCTAGAGTTACATTGGCCAGTTGGACTTTTAGTATTCAGAGACACTCATATTATTTCCCTGCTATCCAAGTTACATGAACATGAGTTCATATTGAGGCCACAAAACATTTATAAACAAAATATGTTTGTCTCATATCTCACATCACTGCAACTTAATGCATTAATAATAATAATAATAATAATAATAATAATAATAATAATAATAATAATAATATAGACATAGATTAGACCATATTTGGCAGGAAATGAATTGTTCCTTGCACTTTTACCACAATCTCATAATCTACAATTTAAATCGAGCAACATAAAAAAGGGCAACAGTGCCACCAAGTGGTGACACAGCAACACACGTTTAATCTAAAGGTTCACAAGATAATAAAATAAGATAAATTACAACAGAATAATAGCAAAAAAATCCAACGGAGGCTTTTAGCAAAACGCCAAGAATCGGTGAGTCGTGCATGCGCAGCGTAACCTGTTAACGGTGTAACTAAACATTTACATGAAAGTACAGGCATTTCACCATGTATTTATTAATGATGTGTTATGTCCGTGTACTTTGTACTTGTATAGTATAAAGTTATCATGTTCATGGAGAGTGTTCGTCCTGAAACCACAAGGTAGCGGTTCATCCTGTTCTCATAGTTTCATGTTGAAGTGTCCTTGATAAGACCCTGAAGCCCCAGAGCTTCACAGCAGCTCACTGCTCCTTCATTGGATGGTACAATGCAGAGAATCATTTCCCCACTGTGGGATTAATAATTAATTAATAAAAATAAGGATTTTTAATTTTTTTTATCTGCATCCCCCCCCCCCCGCACCTCACCTGTAATACCTCTGCGCCCCACTAGAGGGTCGCGCCCCACAGTTTGAGAACCACTGCCTTATGGAGACGACCAGACGCCTTCAGAGACGAGCAAGACTGGACTTTGGTTGGAATGTACAAAATACAAACCAGTTTTATTTGTTTTTACAATAACAAGATCAAAGGTTACAACAACGGATAATGCAAGAAGTAAAAGAAAAGAAAATGTCAAAAACCTTCAAAGTTCCAATCAGCAACAAGCCTCGTCAAAAAGACTCCAAACCAGAAGCCTAAACGAAGCATAAAAAAGCAAAGTCCTGGTTCTTTGTTGTCTCCTATTTCTACAAATCATTTGGACTCTTCCAGGTCCTCATTAGTTTCTCACTTGATACCTGATCTGTGTTGGTTGAAAATCGTTGTTCTTGAGTTGGTTCTTGATCAGTAGTTTGGTTCTAACTTCTTTTGTCTCTTTTCATTTGTTTCTATGAGTTTCCCCAAACTAGCACACAGTCAGTGATGAATGGAAGTCAAAGTGAACAATACAACGTGAATAATGAAGCTGGACTTAACAAATCCTTCATTTATACACTGTTGTGATGGATTTGGACATTTTAGCTTTGACATGATGTTTATGTGCTTTATTATCTAGAATCATCCAAAACTTAGATTTATTTTCATCTCAACGTCACTTATCAAAGTTTGTTCATTTGTTCCTCGACGATCAAAGATGATGAATTTAGTTTGTTCAAATCAAAACAACTCTTTACAAGTTGTGATTATTTCTCCACAGAAGCTGAATCTGATCCAGAAAGACTCTCGTTTGACATTCGGAGGTTTTTCTTCACACAAACAAATGTTTCAAGACAACAAAGTTGAGTTTTCTACACAAAGTAAAACATGTTTCACAGCTTCTCTCAGACATATCATTTCAGGTCATTACATGGACCTCGCTCAGCTCTCAGACATCCATCTGCAACACCACAAGTCCAGAGAGCTCTCAACCCCCCAGAGTCCAGACCTGGGCCCTGTTTCTCGTACCTGGCTTACTGAGTTAGCAGGCTAACTGTCAGGATAAGATGACGTAGGTCTGGCTTATTCAGTTTCTCGAAGCAAGCTTAGATAAATCACCATAGCAACACAGCCAAAAATGTAAAACTGCTCCCGGGCAGGCTAACTGAAATTCACTGGATAAGCTGGCCACTCCCACCGGACAAAAAAGGCAGCTCACTTCCTCATTGATGAAGGAGCGATATTAGTTATATTAGTTTTATAGGGAGAGAGTTCTTTCAGATCGCCAAGATCCGTCCTCACATCATCATGACTTCCTGTACGCGGCGCTATAGATTCTGAAGACAAGGAATCATTTATTTACGAGAGCTTCTGAGCCGCGGACACTGATCACCACAGACGCAGCCGATCGCCCGTCTCACAGACAGAGACTCTCACCCGCTGCATGCCGCGCTGTTCTTAAGTTTATTTAGTGCTTAAGAAACTTATGGATGTGTATAAAGCTCTCATAATTATATGACAGTGTTATTAGTACACCATACATATCATTATTGTAGAACATGATTAAGGTGGACTCATGATAAGAATACAGAGAATCACACACAATTTATTTTCACTGCTTCAATTGATTGCATTTCTGATTATGAATAATACATATATACTGATCCGCCCATACACATATTCAAACTCCTAGTTATATAGAAATATACACATACATGTATATACATATAGTACATGATTCATACGCGCATACAGTACATATATCCTCATAAGTATATATTTATTCGTAAATATAATCTGATTGATTTGGGTGATGAAGCACTTAAAATTTGCCGATACATTTTCCCAACACTGACACATTTAACTTGTCTGATATATTTGCAGTGCTTATGTCTATGAGATTAGGACATTTGCTTGACTTTGTTTAGCCAGGTACGAGAAACAGGGCCCAGCTCAGGTACCCCTCACCTGCTGCACCTGTTTACAACCACTGAGAGATCAGGTTGCTACTAACTAACATCAGCTGTGTGATCCTGTACAGGCTGAACTATCTGGACAGCAGAGAGAACGTTTCTCTACCAGGAGGAGACTCTCAGTCCTCCAGAGAACACAGAGACACTGAGGAACCAGACCTGAACCTGAACCCAGGATAAAGAGGTTCAGTGAATGTGGTGTTGAAGGTGTGGAGGTGGATCAGTGTGTCAGAGGAGACTCTGTAGAAGGACAGAGAGCCAGCAGGACAGTCCACATACACTGCTACTCTACCAGAGGAGGAAGAGGAGGAAGAGGAGGAGGAGGAAGAGGAGGTGATGGGTGTTCTCATCTTATTGTGACATACACAGTAATCACCATTAAAACACAACAGACTCCAGGACTGATCATTCCTTCCAAACAAACAGTCATCACTGTTTCCTCTCCTTCTGATTCCTCTGTAACTCAATGATATATGAACTCTTCCTCTCCACTCGACCTCCCAGTAACAGCGACCAGTCAGACCAGTTCTACACAGCAGCTGCTCCCAGTAGTCAAACCTGTCTGGATGATCAGGATATGACTGATCCTCCTCCACACATGTCACCTTCCTGTTGTTGTCAGACAGTTTGAGGTTCCTGTGTACTGTGTTTGTGTCGAGTGTGAGTTCACAGGAATCTGATGGAGAGAACAAGACACAATACAGCTGCAGTTATTAATCTATCATCTGTTCATCTATTGACACTTTGATGATGACATCAGAGATGTGAATGAGTGATGTCACAGTCTGAAGATGGTCGAATGTTTTCATGAATCAAACTCAAAGCACACTTACACTTCCTCAGACCTGGTCTGAACCATCGGACTCCAGCAGGCTCCACCCTGAAAGGAGGAGGAGTCAGAGCAGCATGGACACATGAACATGACATCACTCTCATCACAGAGCTTTGTTATTCATGTTCACATGGACATGACATCACTCTCATCACAGAGCTTTGTTATTCATGTTCACATGGACATGACATCACTCTCATCACAGAGCTTTGTTATTCATGTTCACATGGACATGACATCACTCTCATCACAGAGCTTTGTTATTCATGTTCACATGGACATGACATCACTCTCATCACAGAGCTTTGTTATTCATGTTCACATGGACATGACATCACTCTCATCACAGAGCTTTGTTATTCATGTTCACATGGACCACTTATTATTCATCCGCTCATATTCTGTTACTTCCAGCAGTTCCACATCAACATGATGACTCATCAGGACTCTTTGTGTTTGTGTCAGCTGATGAATGGAAGTCCACTATTCTCTCTGTTAGCTCTGTGTTTGGTCTCCACCTCCTGAGGGAAACATCTGTCTCTTTAGCTGCTAAATGCTCCACTATGTTCACCAGCTGAGCGTCTGTGGCCGACTGTCACCTGTAGCTTCAACAAGTCCACTCTTATCAGCCAGAGAACTGTCTCTCAGTGCAAAACAAACCAAGACCAGGTGAAGCTGAACTCCTTTAAACAGCAACACATTCCTATTGTGATGATTCATCAAGAAGGTTTAAACAGATTGTTTCTTTGTCTTTTCACAGTGATGTCTGGACTAAAGGGAAACACACAGTGGGGCAGATGACGAGCATTAAAACATAAAACTATAGTTTGATATGAGCCCACAAACTGCAGCGTGACGACGTTGATGCATATCAACCCACCATGATGCCCGTCAACGTGTCAGGATACAGCACTGTCCTAGTTTCTGATGTTGAAACAAGACAACGCTCCAGAAACACAACAGCTTCATCACCTTCCCTCCCTGTTCTGGCTCATCCTGGCTACTGTTCCCTGACTACTTCTGCCTGTGTTGATCATCTGATGTGGGACTCAAACAGTTAGATGAGTCTCTGGTAGTTTGAGGTCAGCTTGGTGTGTCAGGGTCATATTAACCAGGCTGACAGTGTGACAGAGAACAGGTTTCCAGCTCTACCTCCTCTATCAGACTGATGGTCTGTGGCTGCAGCCTCTTTATACCTGAGAGTCTCCAGTCTCCAGTGTGGATCCTCCAGTCCAGCAGACAGCAGCTTCACTCCTGAGTCTCCTGGATGGTTGTAGCTCAGGTCCAGCTCTCTCAGATGGGAGGGGTTGGAGCTCAGAGCTGAGACCAGAGAAGCACAGCCTTCCTCTGTGATCAGACAGCCTGACAGCCTGCAAACACACAAAACAACACACGTCACATCTTAAGACAATCTTAAGGAGGATACAAGTTTATCCATGAATGTAAATCAGGATGTAAGTGTCCATTGGTTTTACATGTTGATGAATCCTGACCTGAGAGTCTCCAGTCTGCAGTATAGACTCTCCAGTCCAGTAGACAGCAGCTTCACTCCTGAATCCTGCAGGTTGTTGTTACTCAGGTCCAGCTCTCTCAGATGGGAGGGGTTGGAGCTCAGCGCTGAGGCCAGAGAAGCACAGCCTTCCTCTGAGATCAGACAGCCTGACAGCCTGAAGAGATAACAATCAACATCAACAAGAAAATAACATTTGTGTTGAAATGAAATCGTCTTTGATAATGAGCCTGTACTAAAGTATAATTAGAAAGAACAAAGATAATTTGTTTCGTTAAAGTGGGTGAAATTATTGCGGTTTTCCTCTTAACAAGATACAAAAAAATCAGCTCAGTGTTCTCTACTGTACAGTTCTTACAGGTCGTTGCATTTGTTATTGAATTACAAAAATAGTTAGTTATTGAGTACAAAATGAAGTCTCAGCTTGAATCTCTTCATGACTCACAACATCGTAATGGACTTTAAGTTGGTTTTAAGGACACCAGAACACAACCGAGGTATTTCTGTTTTGTTTTACTGTATTTTACATGTCTGCCTGAGCTTTGAGGGAATTACACTTGAGACTGGTTCCTCTGGTTCAATAGTTCTGGAACAAATTCAAAGATTCAGAAAGAGAGAGTCTGTTTACACTGAACAGGGCTGATGTTTTAGAGACACATTTAAATAATTTCAGACAAACTAATTTGATCTGACCTGAGAGTCTCCAGTCTCCAGTGTGGACTCTCCAGTCCAGCAGACAGCAGCTTCACTCCTGAATCCTGCAGGTTGTTGTTACTCAGGTCCAGCTCTCTCAGACTAGAGGACTGGGAGCTGAGGACTGAGGACAAAGCTTCACAGCTTCTCTCTGAGAGGTTACAGTCACTCAGTCTGAAGAGACAAGGAGGAAGAAAAAATAAGCAATAAGTGTAAAAGATAGCAGCGTATTTAAGTTATGATCTATGAAGCTAACTCTCTCTGTACTTACAGAGCTTTGTTGGAGGCTTTGACCACTGGCAGCAGCCTCAGAAGAGCCTCCTCTGAAGCAGAGTATTTCTTCAGGTCAAACACCTCCAGATCTTTGCCTGATGACAGTAAGATGAAGACCAGAGCTGACCACTGAGCAGGAGACAGTTTATCTCTGGAGAGACGTCCTGACCTCAGGGACTGTTGGATCTCCTCCACTAGAGAACCATCATTCAGTTCATTCAGACAGTGGAACAGATTGATGCTTTTCTCTGGAGACACATCCTCACTGATCTTCTTCTTGATGTACTGGACTGTTCTCTGATTTGTCCGTGAGCTACTTCCTGTCTGTGTCAGCAGACCTCGTAGGAGAGTCTGATTGGTCTCCAGTGAAAGACCCAGGAGGAAGCGGAGGAACAAGTCCAGGTGTCCATTAGGACTCTGTAAGGCCTTGTCCACAGCATTCTGGTAGAGATGTTTTGGTTTAGGTTTAGGTTTGTCTCTAAAGACTTTAGACCACCAGGAGGTTGTTTGTTCTTCTGCCATCAGGTTAACACCAGAGTTGATGAAGGTCAGATGGACATGAAGAGCAGCCAGAAACTCCTGAACACTCAGATGGACGAAGCAGAACACCTTGTCCTGGTACAGTCCTCTCTCCTCTCTAAAGATCTGTGTGAACACTCCTGAGTACACTGAGGCTGCTCTGATATCGATGCCACACTCTGTCAGGTCGGATTCATAGAAGATCAGGTTCCCTTTCTGCAGCTGATCAAAAGCCAGTTTTCCCAGAGACTCAGTCATCTTCCTGCTCTCTGGACTCCAGTGTGGATCCGTCTCAGCTCCTCCATCATACTTGACCTTCTTCACTTTGGTCTGAACCACCAGGAAGTGGATGTACATCTCAGTCAGGGTCTTGGGCAGCTGTCCTCCCTCTGTGGTCTTCAACACGTCCTCCAGAACTGTAGCAGTGATCCAGCAGAAGACTGGGATGTGGCACATGATGTGGAGGCTTCGTGAGGTCTTGATGTGGGGGATGATGCTGCTGCTGGCCTGCTCCTCATCTCTGAACCTCTTCCTGAAGTAGTCCTCCTTCTGTGGGTCAGTGAACCCTCTGACCTCTGTCACCAAGCCAACACAGTCAGGAGGGATCTGATTGGCTGCTGCAGGTCGTGTGGTTATCCAGAGGCGAGCGGAGGGAAGCAGTTTCCCCCTGATGAGGTTTGTCAGCAGCACATCCACTGAGGTGGACTCTGTGACGTCAGTCAGGACCTCATTGTTGTGGAAGTCCAGAGGAAGTCGACACTCATCCAGACCGTCAAAGATGAACACAACCGGGAACTCTTCAAACCTGCAGATTCCTGCTTCTTTGGTTTCAGTGAAGAAGTGATGAACAAGTTCCACCAAGCTGAACTTCTTCTCTTTCAGCACATTCAGCTCTCTGAACGTGAATGGAAACGTGAACTGGATGTCCTGGTTGGCTTTGTCTTCAGCCCAGTCCAGAGTGAACTTCTGTGTTAAGACTGTTTTCCCAATGCCAGCCACTCCCTTTGTCATCACTGTTCTGATTGGTTCCTCTCCTCCAGGTGAGGCTTTGAAGAGGTCTTCTTGTCTGATGGTGGTTTCTGGTCTGTGTGGTTTCCTGGATGCTGTTTCAATCTGTGTGACCTCATGTTCATCATTGACCTCTGCAGTCCCTCCCTCTGTGATGTAGAGCTCTGTGTAGATCTGGTTCAGAAGGGTTGGGTTTCCTGCTTTAGCGATCCCCTCAAACACACACTGGAACTTCTTCTTCAGGTTAGATTTGAGTTCACGCTGACAAACTGCAGCAAAAAGTCCTGAATGAACAAACAACAAGAAGATCAATGAGTCAAAGAATATATTTCAACATGTCATTTCCTCAAAGAATGAGTCTATGAATATATTCTGGTCCATCTCTTGAGACATTAGTAAACGTCCCATTTATCCAGCATGTTAAATATTTAGAGAAATCCTCTTACTGCTCTGCAGACAGTCAGCCAGCTCCTCCTGCTTCATGCTCCTCAGGAAGTGCAGTGAGATCTTCTGAAATGCTTCTCTGCTCCTCTTCCTCTGCTCTTCATCCTCACCGTCCAACACCTCCTCATCCTCACTCTGACTCTCAAAGCATTCTGGGTAATCTGAACCCACAACCTTCTGGATCTTCTTCAGCTCGTCCTTCACAAAAGTGAGGATGTTCTCCTCCAGCAGCTGGAACAGAATATTCTATGAATGACAAACTAAAACCATGGAAGCAAACATCAGATCCATGTTGGACAGACGGACAACCCACTGGTCTAAAGAGTGCAGCATGGAGATGGTTGTGAACAGAATAGATGTCAAAGTAGTTGCACATGTACAGACCATAAATATGGAGTCCAGGTGTGTTTGATGCTGCTGGGCAGACGGACCTCTGGGAACCTCTGAGCTCTCCTGGTCCTCTCTGTGGAGGAGTCATGAACAATCAGCTCACATTGTGTTTGCACCACAGACTGTTTATGGTTCATGATATTAAAACACAAATACAACAATAAGTTAAAGATGTGGTGTTCTGTCATGATTAATCATTTTATAAACAGATGCTAAAGACTGGAGATGAAGGACGGCCATCTGTGTGACAGTTAGTCATCTGTTTCATCTGTTTTAGGAACTTACTCTGGGTCATAAGAACGGCGTCCATCTTTGAAGTTAATCACAAAGTCTTTAGACCGATCACTCTTCATGGACACACAGCTGGGTTCAGGAGACTTTTCTCTCTGCTGATGTGAACTGATAGAAATACTGAGATTTCATCATCATCATCATCATCATCATCATCATCATCATCATCAACATCATTCGATTGTGAACAATCAGCTCACATTGTGTTTGCTCCATAGACTGTTTATTGTTCATGATATTAAAACACAAATACAACAATAAGTTAAAGAAGTTGTGTTCTGTCATGATTAATCATTTTATAAACCAGATGCTAAAGACTGGAGATGAAGGACGACCATCTGTGTGACAGTTAGTCATCTGTTTCATCTGTTTTAAGAACTTACTCTGGGTCATAAGAACGGCGTCCATCTTTGAAGGTAATGGGAGGACTTTTAGACTGATCTCTCTTCATGGACACACAACTGGGTTCAGGAGACTTTTCTCTCTGCTGCTGTGAACTGATAGAAACACTGACATCATCATCATCATCATCATCATCATCATCATCATCATCATCATTCGATCATGAATAATCAGCTCAAATTGTGTCCATCCTCACAGACCAACACAAGGTAAAGGTCCATGAAGTGATATCTGGATGTGGATCAGATGACTCCCTGTACTGGTAAAGGTCTACTAGTCCTACTGGTCCCACTGAGAATCAACAGCTCAGTCTTTCAGATCACTGTTTTCTTCACCAGTCAGTTTGGTTTAGTCCCAACAGCTCTCACCAAGCAACCCTGTCTCCTAAAAATTTCGTTCCCCCAGAACTAATACGCATTCCCAATCACGTTTGATCAGAAACGTATCTCCTCCCTGATTATGTTTGTGTTTGACTTATTACAAATACGTTGATTATATACGTATAAGTTGATTAAACACGTATGTTGATTATACACATATTTTGGTTTTATTGTTTTTATGTTTGTGTTTGACGTAATACAAATACGTTTATAATCGTGTGTTTGTGTTATTGTTTTTGTGTGTTTGTGACATTGTTTTCTTGCTTTATTTAAACATATTTTAATTTCTAAACTCTGCGGAGGAAAAAAAAAGCATTCCCTCAGTAGCGGCAAGCAAAGAGGGGCGGGGTGAGGCCAGAAACGGCCGGCCGCACCGGGAGCCGGTCTGAAGACCGCTTGGCCGCCACCGTTAGGCCAGCGGTAACAGCCTCTGTTGCGCCAGCTCCGGTCTTCTCTGAGTCGCGTTGTTTGGGAATGCAGCCCAAAGTGTGTGCTAAACTCCATCTAGTGCAGTAAACCACTGCAGTCATCAGCAGACACTCGGATCTCTGTGGTCAAATCAGCTGCAGCATCTGGCGTGAAACAGATTCAAACGGGCGGAAGAGCCACGGGACACAACATCCGGTTTTCAAAATACTGTCTGATATGGATGTCTTCAGAACATTTCTGACCACATCCACACATCTTAACTGTAAGTTGCGTTTGACATATTACAACATGTCTGTATGACCAGTACCACTGGAACCACTGGAACGTCTCAGGGTCAGACTGGTTGTACTGGGCAGCTCCCAGTGTGAAAGTGTTTCGATGAAGAAGAGTGTTGGTGCTCAGAGAACTTCATCTGAGTCAGTAAAGGTTTAACAACTGGAGATCTCACAACAGTCTGATGGCAACACATCATCACTTTGTCATCATCATCACTTTGTTTTCATCATCAGTGTTTCCCCTACCATTATATTAGGCTCCGCCCCCCTGTAATTTTCTCGATAGCGTCATTTAAGGTTCCCTTTCCTAAAGAACCTTGTTCTTTTATTAAACAAACTAAACGTATGTATGTTATTGATCTTATCTCCACGACGGCATGTCATTTCTTTCTCTACGTTTACGTCTACTTTGTTCTCGGTATCACGCATGGCGGAGTTCTGCCCCGATGCGCACAGACAGTTGAGCACTGAGCACGCTCACACCAGCGGGAAGAGAGTCGAAAAAGTCTTTGCGTGAAAAGCAGAGTGTTTTTGAAACGCTCCCAGGGTGAAGACTACAACACTCGCTCTCCTGCGAGTAGCACCGGAGTAGCTCTCCTGCTCCAAAGTGCTTGTGTCTTGTACCCAGCAACAAGCTTGCTGGCTATGTTTGCACATTACATTTCATTTAGCTGACGCTTTTATCCAAAGCGACTTACATTTTTTGCTCTATACACCATAGACAGAGCAACTGGGAGCAATTCAGGGTTAAGTGTCTCAAGGACACATCGACATGGACTAGCGGAGCTGGGGTTCAAACCACCGATTCTCTGATTGTAAGACGGCTATGCTAACCACTGAGCTACAATGTCGCACACTGCATGCGCGAATCGCAGCATTTGGCATTTTGCCAAAAGCCGATCTGCTGTTGCCTCCCTCAAAACGAAATACAGAATTGAGAGCGGCCTGCAACCCCGTTTTAAAAAGATGTGTGGAGGAAAGCAGCTCACTGCAGCCACTAATACTGATACAACGTGATGGCTCACACATCTCACTCATTCCGTTTTGTTTTGCAAAAAAATTGCTTATTGTTTTCCACAATAAGCCATTTAGTAGTAACTAAATAGCTTATTGTTTTCCACAATAAGCTAGTCAGCAGTAACTAAATATTAGTTATTTTTTTCACAGATAGAACTTTATTTGCATTGTTCTAACAAAGTGATTGCACATTTTATTTGTTTTTGTGTGATGGAGCGATCTGGTTTTAAGTGATTGCAATTTCCAGATCCAGGTCCAGGACAGTCTGGTCTCTGATGGATCCTGGTCACACATGTAGAAGCAGAGTCAGTGAGTCAAAGACGTTGTGACATGAGAAGAGTCATGGACAGTTAGAGATGGTCCTCTCACCTCTGAGCTCTGGTCTGGCTGTCATGGTCCCCACACAGACTGGTTTTAGAAGGAGGGACTCCCTCCTCTCTGTCCTCACACTGACTCATAGCAGAGTCCACAGCTTCACACACACACCACCACCTGCTGGAGAGATCACACATTAGTTATCTTCATCATGACCATCACCTTCACCTCAATACTAAATACACTCATGAGACAGTTTCCATGTTGTTGTGACTTTAGCTGCAGAGTCATATCTAAGAAAAGACATTCATAATGCTCTTTAGTCTCTAGACTTGTTAGAAGACTAGAAGACATTCACAATGCTCTTTAGTCTCTTGACTTGTTAGAAGACTAGAAGACATTCACAATGCTCTTTAGTCTCTTGGCTTGTTAGAAGACTAGAAGACATTCACAATGCTCTTTAGTCTCTTGGCTCTTCAACGTTTGAAATGTTCCTCTTTCTCCATGTACTACATCCAGTCAGAGCATGCAGTGGCACCTGATTCAATTACTCAAAATCAATCATGTGACCTTGTTAGCTGCTGCTGAATTCAGATACTTTCTAGAAAAGTCTGAAGAGAAAAGTTCAAAAGAAAATGTGTCTCAGACGTCGACTACAACCTGCTGATTAACGTTCACACTTACAAAAATATATTTATACATCTTTTTAAAATGGTAAAAAGTCTGGCAGCAGAAATTCCCATTAAAGTAAAATAAAATATATTCTTATATAATTAAAAACAGATATTGGCTGTAAATACACATGTAAAAGGTGTAAGAGAAAACTGCATAAATACTGCATATTGAAGGTCACTAATTTAACTTTGGTTATTTCATATAATTATTCAACTGATCTCCAACATCTGTCTGTTAAAGTTGAGATTTCTGAATATTTAACAAACTTCACTTTAGCTTCTTTTAAACCCCGTTAACAACATGTCAAAAGACGTCATTTTAAATGTTCATCCTATAAGTTTACAGTGTTTTACAAGTTAAATATTGTTCATCAACTTCAACAAATGGAGCTGTGCTGTTTCTCCTCATGATCTCCCTCCAGAGTCCAGAAGTCAGTAAAACACAGAACAGTAGAATGACAT
The DNA here is from genome assembly GCA_038501785.1 of Myoxocephalus aenaeus. Classification (NCBI taxonomy): domain Eukaryota; kingdom Metazoa; phylum Chordata; class Actinopteri; order Perciformes; family Cottidae; genus Myoxocephalus; species Myoxocephalus aenaeus. The sequence continues at coordinate 35,484 of JBAMJR010000629.1, read as the reverse complement.
GTAACCGTCCTCATAGGAAACACTGTGGTCACATGGTAACATGTGGAAGCTTTCATTGGACGGGATTGTTCACTTCACCATCTGATCAGTTAGTAAAAGGTCGACTACGACCTGGTGATCAATGAGAGGAAAAGTGAACACTAAAGAAAACACTAACACATTCAAACACTGTAGAAAATGGACTAAATGTCTTTAACCAGAAGGAGAAGTGAACATGAAGCTTTGTGGACTTAAAGGACTGAAAGCAGCAGGTGAGAGCAAACAGAGGCTCTCAGGTGTGTTTCAGTGCAGGAACAAAGGCCCAGGTGAGCTCTCTGGTCTCTGCTGGGTCCTAGTGCTCACCCTTTTACCTCCTTCCCCTCCACGTCAGTAAGAGTCCTGACAGACCCCAGATCAGACTGAACTCCTCTTCTTCATCACAGTGTCATCATTCAGAGCAACACTTCATCTGGACTTCAACATTCAAACTAACAGCAGCTTCTCTCTGTTTAATCACACAGGCGGCCATCTTGTTTCCCAGCTGCCGTGTGTTTGAAAGCAGCTTTAAAGAGTCACACGTTCACAACAATCAATAACGTCATTTCAACCAATCACAGCTCCACTTACTGAACGTTTAGCCATGGACTTCATCAGAGTGCAGCTCTCTTCTGTCCTCAGCAGGTCTGTGGAGAAAAGGAGCTTTGTGCTTCACTTCAACTTCAACTTGCATCAGACGAAGTGAAGTGACGCAGCTTCTTATCCTTCATCAGAGAGAGTTCCTCACGTCACTATCAAAGTATGCAGTCTGACTGGTTGCACTGAGTCTCAGTCTGAGCTGCGTTCACACATGTTCACACATGTCATTGTGCACAGAAACCTCCTCACAGCTCCAACAAGAGTCTTTCAGGATCAAATCCAGCATCTGTGGACAAATCATGACAACTTGTAAAGAGTGTCTTTGAAACAGACTGGACTCTGTAGTGGAGACCAGATGTTCAGAGGATCCATGCTGCCCCTCTTTGTCACCTTGTGTTCTTGTACATGTAGACTAGTGGGGACCTTGTGTTCTTGTACATGTAGACTAGTGGGGACCTTGTGTTCTTGTACATGTAGACTAGTAGGGACCTTGTGTTCTTGTACATGTAGACTAGTGGGGACCTTGTGTTCTTGTACATGTAGACTAGTGGGGACCTTGTGTTCTTGTACATGTAGACTAGTGGGGACCAGAGGATCAAGCAGAAAGCTTTGCAGCAAATGTTGTGTAGAGTTGATCTTGAATAAAAACATTCACTAAGACAACAGAGTCTGACCTGACAGTGTTTTTATTCTTCACTCCACTTTGTTGATCTGGTTGAACCTGTTGGGGCGGGACAACTTACCCACGTATGAGTCTTAGGCTGCGTTCCAGATCCTTTACTCTTTCTGTTTACTTTAGGTCATACTGCAGCTTTATGCATTAATGAGGACATACCACTTCCTCATTGTGCTTGTGCTGTATTTTATTTTGTATTGTTGTTGAATTTATATCTGAACAGGCTTCTCTCATGCAACATTATTTGTTCATAGAACACAGGTTCATAACAGAGACACCCAATCATAGGAAGAAATAATAATAGAATCACTATAATATACAGTATATATAACTCTAGAGTTACATTGGCCAGTTGCAGAGAAGTTTACTTTCTTTGGATTTGAACTTTTCCCTCCAAACAAAGCTTGTGATGACGTCAGCAATATGACGCCATCAGGGGCAATTCCTTGACTTAAAAAAAAAGAAAAATGCAAACACATCATAACCTACTGAACTTTTAATCCAATACAAGTTTGGGTTTTGGGGTTTATTTTTCCTGTTGTGATCAAAGCACGACATCTAGTGGTCAAACATCGACATTACAGGCGTTCTATGGATATCTGGATCTATTATTTCCTAAATAGATTTTCCATATTGTATTATGTCTATATTATTATACGACTCTAGAGTTACATTGGCCAGTTGGACTTTTAGTATTCAGAGACACTCATATTATTTCCCTGCTATTCAAGTTACATGTACATGAGCTTCATATTGAGGCTACAAAACGTTTATAAAGAAAATATGTTTGTCTCATATCTCACATCACTGCAACTTAATGCATTAATAATAATAATAATAATAATAATAATAATAATAATAATAATAATAATATAGACATAGATTAGACCATATTTGGCAGGAAATGAATTGTTCCTTGCACTTTTACCACAATCTCATAATCTACAGTTTAAATCGAGCAACATAAAAAGGGCAACAGTGCCACCAAGTGGTGACACAGTGACACACGTTTAATCTAAAGGTTCACAAGATAATAAAATAAAATAAATTACAACAGAATAATAGCAAAAAAATCTCACAGAGGCTTTTAGCAAAACGCCAAGAATCAGCGAGTCGCGCACAGTTACACCTGTTATAGCTGTAGTATATTTCACAGTAGGCTTACTGTCAAATTAATTACAGTACCTGTGCAATATTTTAGTCATTGTTACAGTAATAATCCCAGTACCGTCATTGTTATTACCAGAGGTGTCAAGTAACGATGTACAAATACTTCGTTACTTTACTTAAGTAGAAATTTTGGGTATCTATACTTTACTGGAGTATTTATTTTTCAGACGACTTTTTACTTTTACTCCTTACATTTTCACGCAAATATCTGTACTTTCTACTCCCAACATTTTAAAAATAGCCTCGTTACTATTTCATTTTGGTTTGTTTTCATTCCGGCTTGCCATCGTTAAAAACACACACACACAAAAACTCTCCGCCCCATTGCGCACAGATACGTGCGCGCGCACACAGGTGAGCACTGAGCACACACACCAACGGACAGAGAGTGAAGATGGCAACAGCAGCTCTCATGAGAGGAGCAACCGGAGTTCTCCTCACATCACAGCAGCTCTCCTGCTCCAGGTGAAAGAGACAAAGTGCTCGTGTCTTCTACCAACAATGAGCTGCTGCCTTCACATATTACAGAAGTACAATACACGGATATAAAACTAAGACATTAATAAATACATGGAGAAATGCCTGTACTTTCGGGTAAATGGTTACGGTACGCCGTTAACAAGTTACGCTTGCGCATGTGCGACTCGACGCGATTATTTTTGGCGTTTTGCAAGAAGTCTTCCTGAGCTCATCTTTTCCTGCTGTTGCGTTTCTCAAAATAAAAAAACAGATCTAAGCTCAACATTGAGCATGAATTGAGAGAGGCCGTATCAAATCTACAACCCCGTTTATAAAAGATGTGTAGAGGAAAGCAGCTCACTGCTCCACTAATACTGATACAACCTGATGCTCACACATCTCACTCATTCTGTTTTGTTTGGCAAAAAAAAAAAAAAGCTTATTGTTTTCCACAATGAGCGATTTAGTAGTAACTAAATATTAGTTATTTTTTGCACATATAGAACTTACACAAAACATTGTCTGATGGAGCGATCTGATTTACTTGAAAGTGATTGCAATTGTCTTTATTCCGTTACTTATAAAAGCACAGATGATTCACAAAATTATGTTATTTACAGACAGTTTGAGAACCACAGCTTTAAGTGTTTGTGTCGGTGTCCCCTTACATTACTTTTACTTTTATACTTTTAAGTAGTTTTGAAACCAGTACTTTTACACTTTTACTGAAGTAAAAAGCTTGAGTTGATACTTCAACCTTTACAGAAGTATTTTTAAACCCTAGTATCTATACTTCTACTTGAGTAATGAATGTGAATACTGTGATAACTACTATTATAGTAGTTATCAAAATACTGTCCTTGTCATCACAGTAACCGTGTACAGTTTACAGCAAATCCTAGATTACTGTAACATGCATCACTGTATTCATTTTAATACTGTAAATGAATAACATTTATACTATATATAATACTATATTTTATGAATAACAGTAAAATAATTACATACTGTAAAATGAAGACGTGGTTTTTTCAACAAAAGTCATTTATTTTAATATTTCAACATTTAAATACAAATTTTACATTTTGTTTTTAGTTTGTAAAAATAAATAAATAATTGTAAACAACATTTTGTTTATGGTATTGTTGAACATACAACATTTTAAATGTTCCTCTTTCTTCAAGTTACTATGACAATTTAAACATGTTTTAAAGTAATTTGACAGTAAACAGTCAAATTCAAGCACTGGAAGCAATAGAATATTCAGGTCAAGGGGGAAACGTATAAAAACAATTTCAACTGGGAAAAAGTACAATTTCAAACAATAAAATGACTGACTTTATTGTTACTGTATTGAACTGGAGTCTTCTTCCTGAACAGGAGTCCTTTTCCCTGCAGTGGAAGGACAGAGAGACATTGGTTACCGATTCCCATTAGAAATACCACAACATGTTTCTACTATGACGATGTCAGCCTATGTGGTGTTTTGTCTGGTACTGGGATCTTACCAACATGATGAGCCTTGAGGCTCAGCAGGGACACCTGGGCCTCAACATCAGCCTGGTGGAGGTTTCCTGCAACACAAAATAAACAGACAATAGTACCGTATTTATTAGGAGAGACATGAAAGAACCCCTTACTTTGATGTTCCAGGTGTATTTAGGGGGAAAGTGAGAAGATAAGCATTGTTTAGTCTGGAAGGTGTGGTTGACGTGGGGGGATGGGCACATGAAGCAGGACAGAGATGGTTCCATAACAAACACCTGCTTCTTTGATTTGAAGTTTGAAATGTGTACAACTTTATATATGGGACTGTGAACAAATGTTCACACAAGTGTGTGTGTGTGTGTGTGTGTGTGTGTGTGTGTGTGTGTGTGTGTGTGTGTGTGTGTGTGTGAGAGAGAGAGAGGGGTGGGTGGGGAATGTGATCAGCAATTAAGTATATGTTTGAAAGCCTAGTGTGGAGGATATCATAAGGTCTTGAGGCAATCCGATGTAAAACACAATATTTATGATTGATTAAAATTATAAATCGGTCAGATTAGAGCCGAACACCACAGGAGGGTTAAGCTAGCAGCAATGAATCCAACGTTATACCAGCTGTTGCAGTCTGCCCTGCCATGTAGCGTTAGCTCAGAAAACACACGCCACACTGAAAAAAATGATTCGGACCCCTTTTAGATATTACTTGATTTAATCAAGGTTATTTTACTGATTTGAATGTGTTATTGAATCCTACTTATCTTTTTAAATTAATCTTAACACATACTTCCATGGTTTAAGAAAAGTTCATTTCATTCATTTAAAGGTAACAGGAAAAAAATATGTACATTTTAATTTCCACATTCATTTGCCACATCTGCGCATGTGCAAGCCCCGCCCCCCTTTTCCCCTGGCGGCGTGAAACGCTTTTTCACTCGGAAAGATTTGCCACTATCTCCTGGCTGGGTATCCAAGGCTCTCCGTTTTCAGTAAGTAAACATTTTAAATGAATTGCTGTATTGTATTTTTACTTTAACAGGATTTAGTTGCCACCAAGAAAAGTAGTTAGGTACTGTTAAGGCTGTCTGCTGTGTCTTAGCTAACGTTAACTGGGGCCTATAGCTCCTAGCGTTAGCTTAATTTTTGCATACACCACTAGCTTTAAGGCTAACGTTAGTAGAATAATTTAAGTGAAAATAATTATCTAACTGGATGCTGCTAACAAGATAAATGCGTGATGCATCAAATGTTTTCCTAGTTTGACTTTCTCTGAGTTTGTGGCCACTAAAACTTGAACCTAACCAATGTAAGTTGACTGGATAGCTGTTGGCTAACTAATGGTAATTTAGCTAACGTTAATAGCTTGTAGCTTGACCTTCCCGGCTTCCTCGGCTTGTAGAAAGGCTTAACGTTGCGGACCGACTTTAAGTATATTCTCTAACTTAAACTTATTAGTGCGGTAATATTAGGGGGAACCAAAACTAAAGGGAAATCTCCTTGATAAAGGCTGCCGCGTTCTGCGTTTGGCGCCGAATGGGTTAATGTTACCGCAGCCATTACGTTACCTCCCTCGGGTCAAACGTAAAACTAACGGCAGCCGTGACGTCATTATGTTAAGGTAAAGCCGCGCGGCTCTGCACAACTCTTTTCTGTGAGAGTATCTTGTCACGTTGTGTTAGCTTGTTCTCAGTTATACACTAATGAGCTACTCAGAAAGCACGGAGGAAATATGCGTCAATGCTGCAGCTGCTCTGTAGACGTCAGAGAGGAGGACAAGTCAGGTCGATTCATGACTACAGTCCGGTTAAAAAAAATACTTGTTTTGGTTGATGGCACAAAACAAAATCGATAAGATAATATTGGTTTGCCTAGTGTACCAAAGTTGTTTAGCTCCGTTTTCAGCTCTGGTTTCATGAGAAATGAACTAACTAAGGTAGCTTACCCACAGTATTGTGTCTGTTTTAATAATGTCTGTTAAGAATTGACATAATAGTCATGTATAATTTTTATTCTAAGGATCTGATTTGAGTCACTGGCTTAACCCAAGCTAGTAATGATTATTAAACAATGACCTATTTTTCCTAAAACAAATGTACCATTTCTGAATTTGATTTTTATTGCAGTTTTTTCTATCTGATGTTGGTGTGATGAAGACCTAACTCTTTGGGGACCTCATATTGTTTTGGTAAGTACATTTGACCAACAAACTCTTCACAGCTATGCTGATCCCAGCAGTACTGCTCAGGATAAATATCCTGTAACAGTGTGATATTTTTTGCTCTCTCTATGGGGCAGTAATTTCTGACAGCAAAGCAAAGTAAATCTGCCACTGTTCAACTTTTGCCAAACAATTTTGGTCCGCTTTATTTAGTCGGCTTAATATTACATTTCCTCACTAATGTTTCTCTCTCTCTCTCTCTCTCTCTCTCTCTCTCTCTCTCTCTCTCTCTCTCTCTCTCTCTCTCTCTCTCTCTGTTGTTTGTCTAGTTTATGTGGCAGTGTAAAGACTGTGGCACTGAAGTGTCTAGGCGATCAGAAATTCTTAAACATTACAAACTCAAACAGTCATTTTGGACGTGGCCTTCATATTAAGTGTGTATATCCTGATTGTCCATGCAGTTTTAAGACTTGGAATTCACTTTTGGCACACTTGTCGAGGAATCATACCACTATCGTAAAGCACTCTACTGACATGTTTACTACATTTTCCTGTCATTTATGTGGCTGTAATGACCTTGGAACAGAACGTGATTATTTTTTGCACATAAGCCATCATCTGAAAAACCATGAGACAGTAACTTGTATGTTTAAAGGCTGTGAATACAAATCCAACATATACAGCACCTTAACATCACACAGAAGTCGGAAGCACCATTTACATTCATTGGTGGATTTCAAGGATGATGTAGTACAAGAAATGTGTGTGGCTGAAACGGTAGAGCCTGGTGTTTCAAACAGTGAAGAATTCTGTGCTGAAAGTCAGTTGTATGATGTTACTTTAGATACATCAAAAGATCAGCCAGATATAATACAACAAAAAATTGCTTTGGTGTTATTAAAGCTGGAAACTATCTTTCATGTCCCAAGTTGATGAATTGCTGGAGGAATTTCAATATTTGTTGAGCACAGGATCTTTGTGTACTACAAGAAATGTGATAAATGACACACTGAATAGTTACAATCTGCAAGTTGACCAGTCAGTCATTGAAGAACTTGCGTCTGCTCTGTGCACATCTAATCCTGTGTATAAGTCTATTGGAAAAGGTTGTCCTTTGGCAACATCCTTTAAACGCAAAACATTCTACAAAAATAATTTTAAAGTTGTGGAACCCATAGAATATATATTGGATGACAAAGATAAAAGAACGCTGCAGTATGTTCCACTATTAAAGTTTTTGCAGCAGCTTTTTACTGATGGTCATATTCTTAACAAATCGTTAGATACTCATCTTGTATCAGAGGGTAGAGGAGAAGAAGTGGTATACAAGTCTTTTCGAGATGGGTTGTTTTTCAAGGAAAATCCTTTTTTGTCTGGAAGTGAGTTGCGAGTGTTACTGAATTTGTATGTTGATGATTTTGAGATTTGTAATCCCCTTGGCACATCTCGTAAAAAGCACAAGATCTGTGGTGTTTATTGGAATCTCAGCAATTTACCAGCAGGTTGCCATTCTTCGTTATCTTCGATTTATTTGCCCTTACTCTGCAAGTCTGAAGCTGTGAGGACATATGGCTATGAAAGAGTCCTAGAGCCTTTGTTGAAGGATCTTGCCATTTTGGAAAGTCAAGGTATTTTTATTGCACAGCTTGGAGATTGTGTTAAGGGCACAATACAGTGTGTCATAGCAGACAATTTGGGAGCCCATGGACTTTCTGGATTTATTGAGAGTTTTTCAGGTTTCTACATGTGCCGTTTTTGTGTGGCAGAAAAGTCTGAGATTCAGGAGAGGGATGTAAGTGCAGGTGCTTTTACTCTCCGAAGCAAGGAGATGCATGAGATACATGTGAGGTCAGCACAGGACAATGCGAAACCTTGTTTTGGAGTTAAAAGAAAGTGTGTTTTCTCTTCACATCTTTCGCATTTCAATGTCTGCACTGGTTACCCTCCAGATCTTGCACATGACATTTTTGAAGGCATATTACCAGTCGAGTTAGTACACTGCCTCAACTTGTTAAGTTCCAAAAAATATTTCACACTTGAAAATCTAAATGAGTCCATTCAGAAATTTCCTTACAATTGGACAGACAAGAGTAACCGTCCTCATGTTATTCCCAAGGCGTTCACACTGAAGAAAACTATTGGAGGAAATGCTCACGAGAACTGGAGCCTTTTGCGATTCCTTCCATTTCTGATAACACACACAGAGGGAGAGTGATTTAATTCTCTGTTCTGGTGGACATTACTTCTCTTATTCTTTTCATAGACAATAGTTGTTTGCTTCTATATTAATGCTTTGAATATTGTATCGAGATCCTTTGAAATAAAACGGTTAAAATATGTAATGTTCAAAACAAGAACTACTACAACACGAACTACAATAATACAAACTTCTTTCAGTTTTTGGGGATAATTTCACCCAAAGAGTCGTGGTCAAATTAGTTGTTTTAAATGCAGATTCAACTTGTGTTGCAGTATGTTCCTGCTCTAACTCTGTTCAAAATAAAAGGTTATACCTAAGTAACAACAGTATCAAATGTTGATTTAACATGTTGTTTTGTCTCCTTTAACAATTAGATTGAAGCATGGCACAGCCTCTGACGTTGAGAGTTATTGTGGACAACGATGACTACAGAAGACTTGATGTCCCTTCAGGAATGCCAAAGACTTTGTCAGAGTTGCACAATACATTTTGCCAAGCATTTGGAATTGAAAGACAATTTCGTATTCAGTTCAAGGATCCTGACTTCAATAATGAATTCATGAATGTTACATCGGCAGAAGACATACAGGACAAAAGTACAATCAAGTTGGTGTACATACTTAACAATGTGGGTGCAAGTCAATCCTTATCAATGGAGAATGCTCCCAGCAGTTCCGGATCATCTGGAGCACCATTAAGTGGTTCAATATCTCCCAGTCTATCTTCATTCTCCTCAACAGACTCAGAGAACACCATTATTCTGCCAGCTACAGACACCGAGCTGAGAACACGTGCATGGCCACGTGAATTCCCCATTCCTCGCTTACAATACACTGTAGAGGTGCAACTTCAACGTGGAAATGAGAGCTTCAGAGAAACTGGCACGCGACTGCAGATCACTCCAGGGCTGAAGTCTGACATCTTGGAGAAGCTTGCCAAAGAGATTTTCCAGTATACCGCATATCCACAAAACTACCAAATGGATGAGGTAGCAGAGGCACTCATCAAGAAATGTCCCTGTTTGAAAGAACCATCTGCCACTGGTTACTATGGCTGGATGATTAGCCTAAAATATAAAATGGCTAATTACCGGACAAAGATGCGAAACATTGGCTGTCCAGAAGTGACTGTAAATGCTTTAAAAAACAAAGCGAGTGATGAATGCATCCCAGCCAAAAATGTCAAAAAACCTAAAAAGGCTGAGGTCAACTATTGTCCTTCACACCCTGCTGGTGAAACGGATGAAAGCCTAGAACGTCTGAGACTTGAACTCTTGAATGACATCAGACAAAGAAACAATGCACCGTGTGTAAGACCGAAGATGTCGAGAACATTCTCCTACAGAAGAAAGGATGTGGTGCAAGGAAAGCTGTCTGCTGGAGAATTTAAAGTCAGGTGGCCTGCACTTTTCTGTATTGATGAGGTAAGCACATGCTAGCTATTTTCCCAATGTGCCTCTAGTCTTTGTACAATCTTACTGTGTAACTGCTGTAACCTAAATAGTGACATGGTGACAATACATTTGAAACAAATATATCCCCCCTAGTAATTGTAATTCAATTTAGCTACTTGAGGGTGTTAACAACTACAGAGAGCTGAGAACGTATCTGACGTATACTTATTATGAAGTTGAAATGTTGAATATCTTAGCAAACAAACCCCTTTACTTTGAGCTGATGCAGAGCAATATGATTGGAGTTATGTACCTCTCCAACTGATGAATATCTTATTCTTTTAGCTTTGTTTTTGGTCACTACCAACTCCCAAGAAAAATGTCTGGCTTTTAAGCTCCTCGATATTCCACTTTCTTCACCAGCTTGTCTCTAACTATCTGTCTGCTCTTTGATTGTCTGAAGGAAAGCCTACAGGTCTAGTTTCTATTTCTTGCAATTACCCTAGATTAATAGAAATATGTCTGGCTAGAACACACTGTAGACCAATCAATACACATGCTATCAAAGGCAGTCTTCGTGAATGAGGAGTTCAAAACTAGAATTTATTAGCAACAAAATATTGCCAATGTCCTAACAGCACTCTTTGTATTCTGTTTTGTTTTTTGATAAGATACATGCGGAATTTCAACGCATTACAACCATCCCACTGGAATCTACCTTCATGGCACAGTTGGACAGCCATTTAGCCCAACTGACATCCATCTTCCAGACGAAGGGAGGAGTGGCTGGCCAGAAACTAGCTAAACATCTGGAGATCTTGCAAGAGGTAAATATGTATACCAATTGTCTTACTGTTGTCATTACTTTATGAAATGTGCCTGTCTACTACCATTAGAGCTTCATTTGCCGCACTACAGTCTGGATTATTTGTAAAATGCAAATTTTGTAAGGAAATCTGATGATGCCATGGCATACAGGTTAGATAAGCGGGAAAGCGAAAGAGCAGCACCTGCCTTGAGCAAGGCCAGCAGATCACACTGTGGTTGTATAAGCTACTTCTAGGTGAGAGCTGGGAAGAGGAAAGCATTGCTTTTGAGTGAAACTTCCCTGAATGAGTAGAAGATCAAATAGTGTTACGCCCTACACATTCAAACCTCTGACATTTTATGAAAATGAAGTCACAATTCTCTAAATTTTTTTAGAGAATTGTTTATAGAGAACAGTTAATTTACACATAGTTGTGTCTAAGGGCTAGAGCAGATGTTTTTTTTTAATTTCAAAGAGCCTGCGGTTCGATCACCAGTTCCTTCTGTGTGCATTTCCTTGAGCGAGACACTGAACCCAAAGTTGCTCCATGGTCGCTTTTCAGTCAAATTTCATGTATATTTGTGATGATTAAAAAATAAAGTGATATTGTACATTTAGGATATTAAAGCTTAGACATATTGTTCAATTTATTGAAATTGTTGTACTTTGCATCCACCTGGGTGAGGATGATGGACAGCTCATTCGGGAGTATATGGTAAGTCATTTGAATTGATTTACCAGTCACAAGTTATGTTTTAAGATCCTAATGTCACTCACATCAATTTTCAGAAGTTCATGTTATCATTGACAGTGAACATACACTCACCTAAAGGATTATTAGGAACACCATACTAATACTGTGTTTGACCCCCTTTCGCCTTCAGAACTGCCTTAATTCTACGTGGCATTGATTCAACAAGGTGCTGAAAGCATTCTTTAGAAATGTTGGCCCATATTGATAGGATAGCATCTTGCAGTTGATGGAGATTTGTGGGATGCACATCCAGGGCACGAAGCTCCCGTTCCACCACATCCCAAAGATGCTCTATTGGGTTGAGATCTGGTGACTGTGGGGGCCATTTTAGTACAGTGAACTCATTGTCATGTTCAAGAAACCAATTTGAAATGATTGGAGCTTTGTGACATGGTGCATTATCCTGCTGGAAGTAGCCATCAGAGGATGGGTACATGGTGGCCATAAAGGGATGGACATGGTCAGAAACAATGCTCAGGTAGGCCGTGGCATTTAAACTATGCCCGATTGGCACTAAGGGGCCTAAAGTGTGCCAAGAAAACATCCCCCACACCATTACACCACCACCACCAGCCTGCACAGTGGTAACAAGGCATGATGGATCCATGTTCTCATTCTGTTTACGCCAAATTCTGACTCTACCATCTGAATGTCTCAACAGAAATCGAGACTCATCAGACCAGGCAACATTTTTCCAGTCTTCAACTGTCCAATTTTGGTGAGCTCTTGCAAATTGTAGCCTCTTTTTCCTATTTGTAGTGGAGATGAGTGGTACCCGGTGGGGTCTTCTTCTGTTGTAGCCCATCCGCCTCAAGGTTGTGCGTGTTGTGGCTTCACAAATGCTTTGCTGCATACCTCGGTTGTAACGAGTGGTTATTTCAGTCAAAGTTGCTCTTCTATCAGCTTGAATCAGTCGGCCCATTCTCCTCTGACCTCTAGCATCAACAAGGCATTTTCGCCCACAGGACTGCCGCATACTGGATGTTTTTCCCTTTTCACACCATTCTTTGTAAACCCTAGAAATGGTTGTGCGTGAAAATCCCAGTAACTGAGCAGATTGTGAAATACTCAGACCGGCCCGTCTGGCACCAACAACCATGCCACGCTCAAAATTGCTTAAATCACCTTTCTTTCCCATTCTGACATTCAGTTTGGAGTTCAGGAGATTGTCTTGACCAGGACCACACCCCTAAATGCATTGAAGCAACTGCCATGTGATTGGTTGATTAGATAATTGCATTAATGAGAAATTGAACAGGTGTTCCTAATAATCCTTTAGGTGAGTGTATATGAAAATGAACAACTGGCTGTACAGTATTGTACAGTACAGTATTGTGAACATGTACCCTTTTCTAAACACTCCCTGACATACAACTTAGTAGACAGAAAGAACAGTATGGCTTTGACGAGCTTTGTGGTCTGGAAATGAAATCCAGAACCGTAAAACAACATGGTTGTTGTTATAGAATAATGATGATCCACTAAATATTTTTTTTAAACTCAGTTTGATTCAAATGAACAAAACTGTTCAAAAGAAAAAAGACCCTAACTAACCAATTTGTAAATCCATCTCTCAATCCTATCTGACCTATGGCACTCAGAACGAAGCTCAGTCAAATCTTTAATAACACCTCACAGATATATAGTTGTATTAAAAAATATATAAAATATGATCAGATTCTTCTTCAAGGATTAATATGTATGGTAGCAATGTTCATACAGTAAAGTATATGTCATTGAAATTATATATATTCATGAATATGTGGGGTTTTTTTCTCCTATTTTCTTTAAACATACAGGATATCCAAGGAGATGACATCCTCAGAGACCTGCAAAAGCATAGCATGGGCATATATGTCATCAACAAGGAGGGTGGAGAAATGGGACATTATGATGACATTGGAATTTTCGTTGAAGGACTAATCATTCTCGACAACTGTGGATCTGTGGCCCAAGCTTGTGCAATAATGCTGGGAATCATCTACGCTCTGAACATGGTTTACCCCAAAGAGCTAAGATACTACTATGAATTCATTCAGAAAGTGCTCTTTCGAATGGATGGGGAAAAGCTTTCCCCCAAAATCCTTGGACTAAAGAACAAAATAGATGCTGGACAGTAGGAAATCTTCTGCCGCTTATTTGAACTGGTGCCAACAAAGCATTGCAAAAGAAGAGAGTACAAGTCAACGTAATAAAAAAAAAAGGGTAAACGATGTGGCACCCTGAATGAAAATAGGATGTTTTGTGAGGATTTGTGCCTAACCGGGTGAGTTCTGCCCACAGCTGCGCCTCTTTCCCTGATCAGCTGTTTCACAGCTGATTCTCGTTTGCCGTGATTACCTCCTGCTGATAAATACTCCGGTCTTCCTCACCTCTGGTGTCAGTCCGTCCGTTTGCCAACCTGGCATCTCCGCCCGTGAGTAGTCCTTAGTTTCCTGTGAGTTATTCCCCGCTTGTTACTCTGTTTGCTTTTACCTTCCTGCCAGTGTCGAGCCTCGGGTTTCACCTGCACGAAGAGAGCCTTCCGCTCGGTCCACGGAGATCAGCTGTGAGGCTTGAGGACCCTGGCTGCCAGTCTACCCGTCATTAACAGCCACTTTCCGGCTTGGAGCGGAGAGGAGTTCGCGGACGTTCTACAGCCACCTTCCGGCTCGGATCAGTAAGGAGTTCGCGGACGTTCTACAGCCACCTTCCGGCTCGGATCAGTAAGGAGTTCGCGGACGTTCTACAGCCACCTTCCGGCTCGGATCGGTAAAGAGTTCGCGGACTCTTCACGGCCACCTTCCGGCCCGGAGCGGAGCGCGGGCGCGCGTCTCCATTTAACATTCCACCAGCTCGCTCTCTGTACTGTCTGCACCCGGACCTTGTTTGTTTGTTCCTGTTTCTCACCCGTGCAATAAAGCCCTGGTCTAAATAAGAACTCTGCTGTCCTGTCGCTGCATTTGGGTCCGTGAACACACCACACCATAACAGAACGGACTGACCAAATATGGACCCAGCAGCCGCAGCAGGATCGACTCCTACAGAGCCTCTACGGACGGCGATTACCCACCAAGGAGTTCTGCTGGGACAGCAAGCCCACCTGCTGCACGATCTTGGAGGCTCACACCAAGCCCTCAGGAGAGAGGTCGCTGAGATCGGTGGCATGGTGCAAGGCCTCTCGCAACCCCGCCCCTCCACCCAAGATCAGACGGCGGGGACCGAGCAACCAGTCCGTGAGTCTTTCGTCCCGTCGCCTGCACCTTTCCATGGAGACACAAGGGGGTGTAGGGGTTTCCTCCTGCAAACGTCGTTTGTGTTCAGCCAACAGCCCCGCACATATGCATCAGACAGTTCTAGGATGGCCTATCTGACCGGGTTGTTACATGGCCGAGCACTCGACTGGGCCCAGGCCTGGTTCACTCAGAACCCGTTGGACACGGTTACCTTCGAACAATTCCTGGCCGCGTTTAAGTGCGCTTTCGACCTTCCGTCATATTCTCAGGATGCTGTTCAACACCTTCTCCGCCTCCGCCAGGGCGCTTCGAGCGCCGCGGAACACTCCATTGACTTTCGGATCCTGGCTGCTGAGTCCGGTTGGGAGGAGAGATCGCTGAAGGGGGTTTACCTCAGCAGCCTTTCGAACGCTTTAAAGGACGAACTTATCGTTCTTGAGGAGTCCAAGACGCTGGAGGACCTGATTGCTCTCTCCATCCGCTGGGATACTCGGTTGCGGGAACGTCGGGGTGAGCGGAGCAGCAGATTTTCGGCACCCGTTCACCAGCCCTCAACCGTTTCCAGTCTCCGGTCTCCAGGTCCCCCACGTCGCCGCAGCCCCGGTGCCCAGCACTCTCCTCTCTCGGGTCCCCCCTCCGAGGATCGGGGTGAACCCATGCAGTTGGGCCGTTTCCGCCTGTCCCAGGGAGAGCGAGAGCGCCGACTCCGTTCCGGTGCCTGCTTTTACTGCGGCGAGTCGGGTCACCGTATCTCTGTTTGCCCCGTGCGCCCAAAAGAGGGGGCTCGTCAGTAGGAGTGGGAATACTGGCGAGCAACTCCACCCCGGTCTCCCCCCCAGAGCCCCGTCTCACAATCCCGGCTAAACTCTGCCTACCGTTCGGTTCTCTGCCGGTCTTGGCGCTCATTGACTCTGGAGCAGAACAGAGTTTTTTGGACTCCTCCTTTGCTTCCGCCCATAGGATTCCGTTGGAGGAGTTGGAATGCCCCCTTCAGGCAAACGCTCTGGGTGGAAGCCCCCTGACAAGCATCACTCACCGGACTTGTCCCATTACCCTGCTTGTGTCTGGAAACCACCGGCAGGAGATCCGTCTCTACATCTTCCCGATGCCCCAGACTCCGCTGGTCCTGGGTCACCCCTGGCTCCGGGATCACAACCCTCAGATCGACTGGGCGGGGAATAGAATAATTGGTTGGAGTCCCACTTGTCTCTCAAGGTGCCTCAGGTCCGCCGTGCCCCGGCAGACTCCGTCCCCCAGCACGGCAACTTCCGGAACCAATCTCACCTCTGTCCCCGTCGAGTATGCGGATCTCGGCGAGGCGTTCAGTAAGAAGCGAGCCCTTTCCCTGCCACCCCACCGGCCCTACGACTGCGCCATTGAACTGCTCCCTGGCGCCACCCTACCCTCCAGTCGTCTATACAACCTTTCCCGTCCGGAACGCGTGGCAATGGAGACCTATATCACCGACTCCCTCGCTGCCGGAATCATCCGCCCGTCATCCTCCCCGGTAGGAGCGGGGTTCTTCTTCGTGGCCAAAAAGGACAAGAGTCTTCGTCCGTGCATTGACTACCGAGGGTTAAACCAGATCACAACCCGGAACAAGTACCCTCTGCCCCTGCTCGACTCAGCTTTTGAATCCCTACCCGGGGCCACGGTCTTTACCAAACTGGACCTCCGTAATGCTTACCACCTGGTTCGCATACGAGAGGGGGACGAGTGGAAGACGGCGTTCAACACTCCCCTGGGGCATTTTGAGTACCTAGTCATGCCATTCGGTCTTACCAACGCCCCTGCCGTTTTCCAGGCTTTAGTGAATGATGTGCTCAGGGATTTCCTCAACCGGTTCGTGTTTGTCTACATTGACGATATTCTGATATACTCCTCGACTCTTCAGGAACATCGGCTCCACGTCCGTCAGGTTCTTCAGCGTCTTCTGGAGAACCAGCTCTTCCTCAAGGCCGAGAAGTGCGAATTTCATGTGACCTCCGTGCAGTTCCTTGGGTTTATCATTGAGGAGGGTCAGATTCGCAAGGACCCCGAGAAGGTTAGAGCGGTCGCCGAGTGGCCGGTGCCCCATAACCGGAAGAAGCTCCAGCAGTTCCTCGGTTTTGCAAATTTTTACCGTCGGTTCATTCGGAACTTCAGCCAGACGGCGTCACCTCTAACCAGACTCACTTCCTCTAAGGTGAATTTTTCCTGGTCCCCCGAGGCCAACCGTGCGTTTAACACTCTCAAGGAACTGTTCACTTCAGCCCCCATACTTGCCCAACCAGATGAGACCCGCCAGTTCGTGGTCGAGGTGGACGCCTCCGACACTGGAATTGGAGCAGTGTTGTCCCAACGCTCAGCCACTGACTCTAGTCTTCGTCCGTGCGCCTTTTTCTCCCGCCGCCTTTCCCCGGCGGAGCGGAACTATGATGTCGGCAACCGGGAGTTACTAGCCGTCAAACTGGCTCTGGAGGAGTGGAGACATTGGTTAGAGGGGTCAGTCCACCCGTTCATCGTATGGACCGACCACCGGAATCTTGAGTACATCCATTCTGCCCGGCGACTCAACTCCCGCCAAGCCCGTTGGGCTCTGTTTTTTGCCCGTTTTAATTTCTCTATCACCTACCGCCCAGGAAGTAGGAACGTCAAGCCAGACGCCCTGTCTCGTCAGTTTTCCGGGGACGAGGTAGACCCAGCCCCTGACACGATTGTGCCACCCGCCTGTGTCCTAGGGGTCCTCACCTGGGAGATTGAGTCCACAGTACGGGAGGCTCAGCAGGCCCAGCCGGATCCTGGAGGTGGTCCTCCTGGTCGCCTGTTTGTTCCCCTTTCCGCCCGTTCCCGTGTTCTGCAGTGGGCCCACGACTCCCGACTCTCTGGCCACCCAGGAATAAGACGTACTATTAACTGGCTCCGGCGCTCCTTCTGGTGGCCCTCTCTGGACAATGACACCCGAGCCTACGTCCTAGCCTGTACCACTTGTGCGCGTAACAAGGCCTCGCACAGAGCCCCCGTCGGTCTGTTGCGGCCTCTGCCTATCCCCCACAGACCTTGGTCACATATGGCCTTGGACTTCGTCACTGGCTTTCCCCCCTCCGAGAACAATACGGTTATCCTGACTATCGTGGACCGGTTTTCCAAGGCGGCTCACTTCATTCCCCTTCCGAAGCTCCCGTCTGCACGCGAGACCGCAGACTTGTTGGTCCAGCATGTGTTTAGGCTCCACGGCATCCCGGTGGACATTGTTTCTGATAGGGGCCCCCAGTTCACCTCTCAAGTATGGAGGGCGTTCTGCCGCAGCCTCGGCGCCACAGCTAGCCTCTCCTCCGGCTTTCATCCTCAAACCAATGGGCAAACTGAGAGGCTTAACCAGGAGCTAGAAGCCATGCTCCGTTGTTTAACGGCGGCCAATCCCTCCTCCTGGAGTCGTCACCTGGCCTGGATTGAGTACGCACACAACAGCCATACCTCCACGGCAACGGGTCTCTCCCCCTTCGAGGCTTCCATGGGCTACCAACCTCCCCTCCTACCTAGCCAAGAGGCCGAGATTGCTGTCCCGTCTGTCCAGAGTTACCATCGGCGATGCAGGAGGGTCTGGAGACAGACTCGCGCCGCTCTACTTCGGTCTTCCGAACAGAACAAACGTCTGGCTGACCGCCGTCGCACACCTGCCCCAGCCTATCTCGCCGGCCAACAAGTCTGGCTTTCCACCAGGGACATAGCTTTACGGACTCAATCCAAGAAGCTCTCCCCCAGATACATTGGCCCGTTCCCCATCGTTTCTGTTATCAACCCGGTCTCGATGAAGCTAAGGCTCCCGCAATCCTTGAAGATCCACCCTGTTTTTCATGTGTCCCTTCTCAAACCCGTACACTACAGTCCGCTGAACCCTCCGGCCGAACCCCCTCCACCCCCCCGTCTCATCGAGGGTGGCCCGGTATACACAGTCGACCGTCTTCTGGATGTCCGTCCACGAGGGAGAGGCTACCAATACCTCGTTGATTGGGAGGGGTATGGTCCGGAGGAACGGTCCTGGGTCCCGCGCTCCCGGATAGTGGATCCGGAGCTACTTCGCACGTTCTATCGCCTGCACCCCAATAAACCTGGCGGTTCGCCAGGAGGCTCCCGTTGAGGGGGGGGTACTGTGAGGATTTGTGCCTAACCGGGTGAGTTCTGCCCACAGCTGCGCCTCTTTCCCTGATCAGCTGTTTCACAGCTGATTCTCGTTTGCCGTGATTACCTCCTGCTGATAAATACTCCGGTCTTCCTCACCTCTGGTGTCAGTCCGTCCGTTTGCCAACCTGGCATCTCCGCCCGTGAGTAGTCC
The DNA here is from genome assembly GCA_038501785.1 of Myoxocephalus aenaeus. Lineage (NCBI taxonomy): Eukaryota > Metazoa > Chordata > Actinopteri > Perciformes > Cottidae > Myoxocephalus > Myoxocephalus aenaeus. The sequence continues at coordinate 16,239 of JBAMJR010000629.1, read as the reverse complement.
TTAGTTTCCTGTGAGTTATTCCCCGCTTGTTACTCTGTTTGCTTTTACCTTCCTGCCAGTGTCGAGCCTCGGGTTTCACCTGCACGAAGAGAGCCTTCCGCTCGGTCCACGGAGATCAGCTGTGAGGCTTGAGGACCCTGGCTGCCAGTCTACCCGTCATTAACAGCCACTTTCCGGCTTGGAGCGGAGAGGAGTTCGCGGACGTTCTACAGCCACCTTCCGGCTCGGATCAGTAAGGAGTTCGCGGACGTTCTACAGCCACCTTCCGGCTCGGATCAGTAAGGAGTTCGCGGACGTTCTACAGCCACCTTCCGGCTCGGATCGGTAAAGAGTTCGCGGACTCTTCACGGCCACCTTCCGGCCCGGAGCGGAGCGCGGGCGCGCGTCTCCATTTAACATTCCACCAGCTCGCTCTCTGTACTGTCTGCACCCGGACCTTGTTTGTTTGTTCCTGTTTCTCACCCGTGCAATAAAGCCCTGGTCTAAATAAGAACTCTGCTGTCCTGTCGCTGCATTTGGGTCCGTGAACACACCACACCATAACATGTTTGTTATAATGTATGTTTCATTTATTGATGTGACGGTTACAGTCTCATTCTGGCTGCACACGTATCTACTATTTTCATTTTTCGTTAATATCCCAGAGTAAAAGCTTATCTGGACATTTAACATGTTTCATGTTACATCTTGATTTATTCGCCAAGTCTTATTGTGTATAAAAAAATTTGTGTATAAAAAAAAAGTGCATTGGGAACACCCAATGCACTTTTTTTTATACACAAACTTTTGTACCTCAGTTAAACATGTGAGATTCTTCTTTTTATATTAGTTTATATCCAGTTGTGGAAAAGAATGTGGAAATCTTCATGAAAATATGACACTTTATCCTATGTTTGTTTCATGTGTGGAATGTTACGGGTTTCCCCATTGCTACACAAATCTGATCTGATGTTTTCATTGTCACTATTTGTATTCAGTAGAGGCTGAATTCATGTGTGAATTACATGCTTCATGTAGGAATACTTCCATTGGTATATTTTTTGTTATGAATGGCACTGGTAAGTTGTTTTTATGGTACACTGTTTCAGTGGATGGTTTCAATAAGATTTAGGAAGAGTTATATTGAAATATGCTGTTTGCTTTATTTGAATAAAAGAAGATACTAATAATGGCTAATCGTATTTTATTTATTTAAACTTAATTTTAGTATGTACAAATTTAAACATTAAATTGATTTGCATGTAAACAAAAAAAATGGTTACAGTTACTTAACCCTTGTATGGTGTTCATTTTTTTGTTACTCAGCAGGTGTTGTGGGTCTGTTGGACCCGCTGTATTTTGGGGTTTTTAATTCAACACAATCAAACAATTTTATGTTAAAATACTCAACATATGTTTTCTTTATCCCAATTAGAAGCAATATAAACAGCAAATATGGTTAATATTTGCTGTTTACCTTTGTTATAACACATTTAAGAATTAAAGTGCTACTCGTTTTTTAGTTTTTTGTTGATAAAATCAAGAAAATCAATTATAATCAAGATGAGTGGACAAAATTCAACAAATTTACAAATGAAGCAAGGTTGTTCATAACTATTGACTTTTATGTATTTGAATTTAATTGAATTTCATTAGTAATGAGGTCATTTTACACAGCACAACATAGGGCTGTGGCTGGCTGCTGATGGGCTGGTCCTGTGGCTCGTCTTCTTTTTGGCTGATGCTCAATCTCATTCAGACTCTGAATTTTCAGAAATATGATCTTCATATTCTGACACTTCTTCATCTACCTCATCACCATCTTCTCTCTCTTCAAAAATCAATTCCAAGGCCCTCTCAGCAGAGAATCTTTTGGCCATCTTGATCAGTTGTGATAAGGAACCACACTGGCAAAGCTTTATTTATAGTGTCGCACCCCAAACTTTCAGTTGGGTTAGAAAATAAGGATTGGTTCCCGTGAGACAGAGGGGGATGTGAGAGCAGGCAGGTGCAGGTGTTTGAATTTTGCATCAATATTGCAAACTTGTGTGGGAACGGCGCGCGCGCACACACACACACACACACAAACACACACACACACACACACACACACACACACACACACACAGAGATTTACAGCAGGCACACACACACACACACACACACACACACTTACAGCAGGCCCAGACATGAGGAGGACAGACTGAAGGTACAGGACCTACAATTTCCACACTGTTATCAGCCCGGGTCCAGTGGACCCGAACCCCCTGTATGTAATATAAATGTGTAGGGGGGGTTACGGTGTGCGGTCGATGAAAATTTTGTCTGATATATGTTCTTCGCAGAAAATGAGCCAAGGCCAATAAGTCTGAGTTTGAAAAAATAATGAATCATATTATTTTTGTTTTGATGAAAAATGAAAACGGGTCCCACAGACCCGAACACCATACAAGGGTTAATTCATTTTAGTAAACTGAACATGGGTTTAGTTGGAATTTCTTAATAAATTTGAGTTAACTCTAATCAAAATTGTTGAGCAGAAAATATAAATATAATTAGGCTGAAATTAGTTGAAAATAATTACATAAGTACACCTGCCTGGATGCGGGAGGCAGCCCCAGAGCCGCTGTCTGTGCCTCTCCGGCCAGAAGAGGCAGGAGCCGGACCGCCAACTCGCCCGCAGGCCAGCCACACGCCCCCGCTGTTGCCTCGAAGGAGTCCAGGTATGACTGCGCGTCGTCCGCTGCAGTCATCCTGTGTAGGGTCACCCCTGCCAGTGGAGAGGGCCCCGGAGAGGGGGCCGGCGTCAGCGCAGCTGCCGCTGCCCGTGCGGCGATCTGTTCCAGGGTGAAGGTCTGCCTCTCGGCCGTCTCCTGGAGAGCCCCCAGGAATCGCCGGTTGGTCTCCGCCTGCTCCTGCTGCATGGCCGCGATCCCCGCCAACATCTGCCCCAGCGCCACGATCGGCTGGGTCGGCGCCTCAGGTTGTTGCTCTCTGTGATCCATCACCTCTGCCCCACGTTGGGCTCCACTGTAACGGCTCTGCGTTACCCCGTGAGTTTTAGGGCGGCACACAAGGCAACACACTCTGGATCTGGGTTCGTAACAAGCTTTATTGTCTGTGTGCTCTCGGCCTCGCCCCTGAGCACACCTCCCGCTTGTCCCTGGTCAGCTGTCTGTCGCTCCAGCTATACGTCGCCTCGGCTCACCGCTCTCCCCGGTGATTATAAAAATGAAATTAAAAATAAGGATTTTTCTTTTTTTTATCTGCGTCTCCCACCGCGCCCCACCTGTAATACCTCTGCGCCCCACTAGAGGGTCACGCCCCATAGTTTGAGAACCAATGCTTTATGGAGATGACCAGACACCTTCAGAGACGAGCAAGACTGGACTTTGGTTGGAATGTACAAAATACAAACCAGTTTTATTTGTTTTTACAATAACAAGGTTAAAGGTTACAACAACGGATAATGCAAGAAGTAAAGTAAAGGAAAGTGTCAAAAACCTTAAAAGGTAAAATCATCAACAAGCCTCAAAAAGCCTCAAAGAGACTCCAAACCAGAAGCCTGAAAAGAAACCTAAAAAAGCCAAGTCCTGGTTCTTTGTTGTCTCCTATTTCTACAAATCATTTGGACTCTTCCAGGTCCTCATTAGTTTCTCACTTGATACCTGATCTGTGTTGGTTGAAAATCGTTGTTCTTGAGTTGGTTCTTGATCAGTAGTTTGGTTCTAAGTTCTTTTGTTTCTTTTCATTTGTTTCTATGAGTTTCCCCAAACTAGCACACAGTCAGTGATGAATGGAAGTCAAAGTGAACAATACAACGTGAATAATGAAGCTGGACTTAACAAATCCTTCATTTATACACTGTTGTGATGGATTTGGACATTTTAGCTTTGACATGATGTTTATGTGCTTTATGATCTAGAATCATCCAAAACTTTGATTTATTTTCATCTCAACGTCACTTATCAAAGTTTGTTCATTTGTTACACGACGATCAAAGATGATGAATTTAGTTTGTTCAAATCAAAACAACTCTTTACAAGTTGTGATTATTTCTCCACAGAAGCTGAATCTGATCCAGAAAGACTCTCGTTTGACATTCGGAGGTTTTTCTTCACACAAACAAATGTTTCAAGACAACAAAGTTGAGTTTTCTACACAAAGTGAAACATGTTTCTTCTCTCAGACAACAGATCATTTCAGGTCATTACATGGACCTCGCTCAGCTCTCAGACATCCATCTGCAACACCACAAGTCCAGAGAGCTCTCAACCCCCCAGAGTCCAGACCAGCTCAGGTACCCCTCACCTGCTGCACCTGTTTACAACCACTGAGAGATCAGGTTGCTACTAACTAACATCAGCTGTGTGATCCTGTACAGGCTGAACTATCTGGACAGCAGAGAGAACGTTTCTCTACCAGGAGGAGACTCTCAGTCCTCCAGAGAACACAGAGACACTGAGGAACCAGACCTGGACCTGAACCTGAACCCAAACCCAAACCCAGGATAAAGAGGTTCAGTGAATGTGGTGTTGAAGGTGTGGAGGTGGATCAGTGTGTCAGAGGAGACTCTGTAGAAGGACAGAGAGCCAGCAGGACAGTCCACATACACTGCTACTCTACCAGAGGAGGAAGAGGAGGAAGAGGAGGAGGAGGAAGAGGAGGTGATGGGTGTTCTCATCTTATTGTGACATACACAGTAATCACCATTAAAACACAACAGACTCCAGGACTGATCATTCCTTCCAAACAAACAGTCATCACTGTTTCCTCTCCTTCTGATTCCTCTGTAACTCACTGATATATGAACTCTTCCTCTCCACTCGACCTCCCAGTAACAGCGACCAGTCAGACCAGTTCTACACAGCAGCTGAGGACAGTCATCAAACCTGTCTGGATGATCAGGATATGACTGATCCTCCTTCACACATGTCACCTTCCTGTTGTTGTCAGACAGTTTGAGTTCCCTGTTTACTGTGTTTGTGTCGAGTGTGAGTTCACAGGAATCTGATGGAGAGAACAAGACACAATACAGCTGCAGTTATTAATCTATCATCTGTTCATCTGTTGACACTTTGATGATGACATCAGAGATGTGAATGAGTGATGTCACAGTCTGAAGATGGTTGAATGTTTTCATGAATCAAACTCAAAGCACACTTACACTTCCTCAGACCTGGTCTGAACCATCGGACTCCAGCAGGCTCCACCCTGAAAGGAGGAGGAGTCAGAGCAGCATGGACACATGAACATGACATCACTCTCATCACAGAGCTTTGTTATTCATGTTCACATGGACATGACATCACTCTCATCACAGAGCTTTGTTATTCATGTTCACATGGACATGACATCACTCTCATCACAGAGCTTTGTTATTCATGTTCACATGGACCACTTATTATTCATCCGCTCATATTCTGTTACTTCCAGCAGTTCCACATCAACATGATGACTCATCAGGACTCTTTGTGTTTGTGTCACCTGATGAATGGAAGTCCACTATTCTCTCTGTTAGCTCTGTGTTTGGTCTCCACCTCCTGAGGGAAACATCTGTCTCTTTAGCTGCTAAATGCTCCACTATGTTCACCAGCTGAGCGTCTGTGGCCGACTGTCACCTGTAGCTTCAACAAGTCCACTCTTATCAGCCAGAGAACTGTCTCTCAGTGCAAAACAAACCAAAACCAGGTGAAGCTGAACTCCTTTAAACAGCAACACATTCCTATTGTGATGATTTATCAAGAAGGTTTAAACAGATTGTTTCTTTGTCTTTTCACAGTGATGTCTGGACTAAAGGGAAACACACACTGGGGCAGATGACGAGCATTAAAACATAAAACTATAGTTTGATATGAGCCCACAAACTGCAGCGTGACGACGTTGATGCATATCAACCCACCATGATGCCCGTCAACGTGTCAGGATACAGCACTGTCCTAGTTTCTGATGTTGAAACAAGACAACGCTCCAGAAACACAACAGCTTCATCACCTTCCCTCCCTGTTCTGGCTCATCCTGGCTACTGTTCCCTGACTACTTCTGCCTGTGTTGATCATCTGATGTGGGACTCAAACAGTTAGATGAGTCTCTGGTAGTTTGAGGTCAGCTTGGTGTGTCAGGGTCATATTAACCAGGCTGACAGTGTGACAGAGAACAGGTTTCCAGCTCTACCTCCTCTATCAGACTGATGGTCTGTGGCTGCAGCCTCTTCATACCTGAGAGTCTCCAGTCTCCAGTGTGGATCCTCCAGTCCAGCAGACAGCAGCTTCACTCCTGAGTCTCCTGGATGGTTGTAGCTCAGGTCCAGCTCTCTCAGATGGGAGGGGTTGGAGCTCAGAGCTGAGGCCAGAGAAGCACAGCCTTCCTCTGAGATCAGACAGCCTGACAGCCTGAAGAGATAACAATCAACATCAACAAGAAAATAACATTTGTGTTGAAATGAAATCGTCTTTGATAATGAGCCTGTACTAAAGTATAATTAGAAAGAACAAAGATAATTTGTTTCGTTAAAGTGGGTGAAATTATTGCGGTTTTCCTCTTAACAAGATACAAAAAAATCAGCTCAGTGTTCTCTACTGTACAGTTCTTACAGGTCGTTGCATTTGTTATTGAATTACAAAAATAGTTAGTTATTGAGTACAAAATGAAGTCTCAGCATGAATCTCTTCATGACTCACAACATCGTAATGGACTTTAAGTTGGTTTTAAGGACACCAGAACACAACCGAGGTATTTCTGTTTTGTTTTACTGTATTTTACATGTCTGCCTGAGCTTTGAGGGAATTACACTCTGAGACTGGTTCCTCTGGTTCAATAGTTCTGGAACAAATTCAAAGATTCAGAAAGAGAGAGTCTGTTTACACTGAACAGGGCTGATGTTTTAGAGACACATTTAAATAATTTCAGACAAACTAATTTGATCTGACCTGAGAGTCTCCAGTCTCCAGTGTGGACTCTCCAGTCCAGCAGACAGCAGCTTCACTCCTGAATCCTGCAGGTTGTTGTTACTCAGGTCCAGCTCTCTCAGACTAGAGGACTGGGAGCTGAGGACTGAGGACAGAGCTTCACAGCTTCTCTCTGAGAGGTTACAGTTACTCAGTCTGAAGAGACAAGGAGGAAGAAAAAAATAAGCAATAAGTAGAAAAGATAGCAGCGTATTTAAGTTATGATCTATGAAGCAAACTCTCTCTGTACTTACAGAGCTTTGTTGGAGGCTTTGACCACTGGCAGCAGCCTCAGAAGAGCCTCCTCTGAAGCAGAGTATTTCTTCAGGTCAAACACCTCCAGATCTTTTCCTGATGACAGTAAGATGAAGACCAGAGCTGACCACTGAGCAGGAGACAGTTTATCTGTGGAGAGACGTCCTGAACTCAGGGACTGTTGGATCTCCTCCACTAGAGAACCATCATTCAGTTCATTCAGACAGTGGAACAGATTGATGCTTTTCTCTGGAGACACATCCTCACTGATCTTCTTCTTGATGTACTGGACTGTTCTCTGATTTGTCCGTGAGCTACTTCCTGTCTGTTTCAGCAGACCTCGTAGGAGAGTCTGATTGGTCTCCAGTGAAAGACCCAGGAGGAAGCGGAGGAACAAGTCCAGGTGTCCATTAGGACTCTGTAAGGCCTTGTCCACAGCACTCTGGTAGAAATGTCTTGGTTTACGTTTGTCTCTAAAGACTTTAGACAACCGGGAGGTTGTTTGTTCTTCTGCCAGCAGGTTGACACCAGAGTTGATGAAGGTCAGATGGACATGAAGAGCAGCCAGAAACTCCTGAACACTCAGATGGACGAAGCAGAACACCTTGTCCTGGTACAGTCCTCTCTCCTCTCTAAAGATCTGTGTGAACACTCCTGAGTACACTGAGGCTGCTCTGATATCGATGCCACACTCTGTCAGGTCGGATTCATAGAAGATCAGGTTCCCTTTCTGCAGCTGATCAAAAGCCAGTTTTCCCAGAGACTCAGTCATCTTCCTGCTCTCTGGACTCCAGTGTGGATCTGTCTCAGCTCCTCCATCGTACTTGACCTTCTTCACTTTGGACTGAACCACCAGGAAGTGGATGTACATCTCAGTCAGGGTCTTGGGCAGCTGTCCTCCCTCTGTGGTCTTCAACACGTCCTCCAGAACTGTAGCAGTGATCCAGCAGAAGACTGGGATGTGGCACATGATGTGGAGGCTTCGTGAGGTCTTGATGTGGGGGATGATCCTGCTGGCCTGCTCCTCATCTCTGAACCTCTTCCTGAAGTAGTCCTCCTTCTGTGGGTCAGTGAACCCTCTGACCTCTGTCACCAAGCCTACACAGTCAGGAGGGATCTGATTGGCTGCTGCAGGTCGTGTGGTTATCCAGAGGCGAGCAGTGGGAAGCAGTTTACCCCTGATGAGGTTTGTCAGTAGCACATCCACTGAGGTGGACTCTGTGACATCAGTCAGGACCTCATTGTTGTGGAAGTCCAGAGGAAGTCGACACTCATCCAGACCGTCAAAAATGAACACAACCGGGACCTCTTCAAACCTGCAGATTCCTGCTTCTTTGGTTTCAGTGAAGAAGTGATGAACAAGTTCCACCAAGCTGAACTTCTTCTCTTTCAGCACATTCAGCTCTCTGAACGTGAATGGAAACGTGAACTGGATGTCCTGGTTGGCTTTGCCTTCAGCCCAGTCCAGAGTGAACTTCTGTGTTAAGACTGTTTTCCCAATGCCAGCCACTCCCTTTGTCATCACTGTTCTGATGGGTTCCTCTCCTCCAGGTGAGGCTTTAAAGAGGTCTTCTTGTCTGATGGTGGTTTCTGGTCTGTGTGGTTTCCTTGATGCTGTTTCAATCTGTGTGACCTCATGTTCATCATTGACCTCTGCAGTCCCTCCCTCTGTGATGTAGAGCTCTGTGTAGATCTGGTTCAGAAGGGTTGGGTTTCCTGCTTTAGCGATCCCCTCAAACACACACTGGAACTTCTTCTTCAGGTTAGATTTGAGTTCACGCTGACAAACTGCAGCAAGAAGTCCTGAATGAACACACAACAAAGAGGATCAATGAGTCAAATAATAGATTTCAACATGTCATATCCTCAAAGAATGAGTCTATGAATATATTCTGGTCCATCTCTTGAGACATTAGTAAACGTCCCATGTATCCAACATGTTAAAGCTTTAGAGAAATCCTCTTACTGCTCTGCAGACAGTCAGCCAGCTCCTCCTGCTTCATGCTCCTCAGGAAGTGCAGTGAGATCTTCTGAAATGCTTCTCTGCTCCTCTTCTCTTCATCCTCTCCGTCCAACACCTCCTCATCCTCACTCTGACTCGCTAAGCATTCTGGGTAATCTGAACTCACAACCTTCTGGATCTTCTTCAGCTCGTCCTTCACAAAAGTGAGGATGTTCTCCTCCAGCAGCTGGAACAGAATATTATATGAATGACAAACTAAAACCATGGAAGCAAACATCAGATCCATGTTGGACAGACTGACAACCCACTGGTCTAAAGAGTGCAGCATGGAGATGGTTGTGAACAGAATAGATGTAAAAGTAGTTGTACATGTACAGACCATAAATATGGAGTCCAGGTGTGTTTGATGCTGCTGGGCAGACTGACCTCTGGGAACCTCTGAGCTCTCCTGGTCCTCTCTGTGGAGGAGTCATGAACAATCAGCTCACATTGTGTTTGCACCACTGACTGTTTATTGTTCATGATATTAAAACACAAACACAACAATAAGTTAAAGATATGGTGTTCTGTCATGATTAATCATTTAATAAACCAGATGCTAAAGACTGGAGATGAAGGACGACATCTGGTGACAGTTAGTCATCTGTTTCATCAGCCCTAGGATCCCCTGATCAGGGGACCCTAGGGCTGATGTTGGTGTTCTACAGCTCATATGACCTTGATATGAATACCAGCCCCTATCGTCCTTAATCTCTAAAGAATCAGCAACTCCTTGCCTTTAAAAAAAAAATAATAATAATATTTATTATTTATTTTCTGCATAAATGTGATCAAAGGTCAAGAGTCTGATAAAAAATGACTCCTCGATCACTCCCCGAGTTTTTTTAATTGTATTTTTGGTTCCTTCCCATCATGCCACATAGTAATACTGTTACTTGTGGTGGAAATTTTACTTAGAAGGCATTATTCTTGAATGTGTTGATCATGTAGTGAGGTCAGTTTGTCCCAGACTGAACCGGGCCATCCTTGGAATGATAGCAGGGGTGTCTTTCTATTGTTTGGGATTCCTCTATTTTCTTGTTTCTTCCTTCGGGCTATCACTTTTCCTTCTCAGGGCCGCGACCAAGCGGCGGGCGCCAGCTGGGTATCGAGGACTGTCTCCTGTCTGCACACGGAGGACGGTGCGAGGACAGTGCGAGGACAAGTGCGGGGGGGAGGAGAAAGGGGAGAGGGCAACCATTTCAAAGAATAATTGTTGATGTATAAAACTCATGTGAACTATCTTTTCCGGGTCAGTGCTCCTAGCCATTTGTGGTGAAGAGCTCTGCCCATTCAATTGAATTATTACAAGTTTCTGTTTAATAAATACTTAAAGACATTTAAGTGTTTCACATCGCATCTGTTTTCCTCTGAAGGAGATTGACAAGGTTGATTTTTCCATTATATTACTAAGATTAAGACATACTAAAGATTAAGACATAAAGCATCCAAATCTGCAATAATAATCACAATAAACACAAGCAATGACATTTTTTCAAGCCTTTCCAGTCCAAAACTCATGTTTTTCAGTTCAGAAATAGAAAAGTTTGCAACTTTTACCTAAATCTTGCTCACACCATGAGCGCTGCGTACTTCAAATGACCGTCTCCGTCAGCGCGTGTCATCTGACGCGCTTTCAGATGAGTCTGAGGGCCAATGAGATCGCAGGACCTCGAAACATGGAAGCAAACATTTTTTAATATTCCCGTTGCCTTTTCGCAGCTCGCGACGTCAATACTTTACAAACAGTAAAGTCCTACTACTGGAAGATTCGTACAGTCTCTACGTTACATCCGTGGTACGAAATCCGCCATTGTTAGGGGTACTAAATTAGTTAAATAGTGAAAGGTTATAATCGCTCAGTCATGTTGAGGAGCTTACGGATTTATAAAGATATAACGATCTTTTTTTTTAAATGTAGTCCATCGTTTCTCTTCTCACAAGGGTTTAGAGAACTTTAGCCATTTAAATGTATCAGATCGGACCTGTGCTTGATGATCTAGAAGCGTTTGAGTTTTTTTAAACTCACTTTAAACTCACTTAAACTCAGCCGATCAGGTTAAGAACTTACTCTGGGTCATAAGAACGGCGTCCATTTCTGAAGTTAATCAGACCACCTTTAGACCGATCTCTCTTCATGTACACACAGCTGAGTTCAGGAGACTTTTCTCTCTGCTGCTGTGAACTGATAGAAACACTGACATTTCATCATCATCATCATCATCATCTTCATCATTCGATCCTGAACAATCAGCTCACATTGCGTCCGTCCTCACAGAGACCAACACAAGGTAAAGGTCCATGACGTGATAACTGGATGTGGATCAGATGACTCCCTGTACTGGTAAAGGTTTACTAGTCCTACTGGTCCCACTGAGAATCAACAGCTCAGTATTTCAGATCACTGTTTTCTTCACCAGTCAGTTTGGTTTAGTCCCAACAGCTCTCACCAAGCCCTCCATGTAGCTCTCCCTCCCTCACTGGACACTGCTGAAGTGCCCTGGAGATCTCACAACAGAGTCTGATGGAAACACATCATCACTTTGTTTTCATCATCAGTGTTTCCCCTACCGTTATATTAGGCCCCGCCCCCCTGTAATTTTCAGCACTGGATCACAACAGAAGTAATTTAAGGTTCCCTTTCCTAAAGAACCTTGTTCTTTTATTAAACAAACTAAACATACTTATGTTATTGATCTTATCTACACGACGGCATGTCATTTCTGTCTCTACGTTTACGTCTACTTTGCTCTCGGTATCGCGCACGGCAGAGTCCTGCCCCGATGCGCACAGACAGGTGAGCACTGAGCATGCTCACACCAGCGGGAAGAGAGTCAAAAAAGGTGAAGAATATGTCGCGTGAAAAGCAGAGTGTTTTTGAAACGCTCCTAGGGTGAAGACTCCAACACTCGCTCTCCTGCGAGTAGCACCGGAGTAGCTCTCCTGCTCCAAAGTGCAAGTGTCTTCTACCCAACAACGAGCTTGCTGGCTACGTTTGCACAAGTGACTTACATTTTTGCGATATACACCACAGACACAGCAACGGGGAGCAATTCAGGGTTAAGTGTCTCAAGGACACATCGACGTGGACTAGCGGAGCCGGGGCTCGAGCCACCGATCCTCTGATTGAAAGATGGGCATGCTAACCACTGAGCCACTGTCACCCACTTTGCATTGTTCTGACAAAGTGATTGCAAATTGTATTCATTTTTGTCTGATGGTGCGATCTGGTTTTAAGTGATTGCAATTTTCTTTATTCTATTATTTATAAAAGCAAAGATGGAGGAGTCAAACATTTTGTTATTGCAATAAAAATTCAGCATGCACCATTTTGTTACAATTTTGTTGGGGCGGTGGGGCATGAACATGTTTCTTCCTCCAAAGTGGGCGTGACAGAAAATGTTTGAGAACCACTGCTTTAAGTGTTTGTTTACATCCTCACCTTTGATCATCTTTTAAGTCGATTGGACGATCCATAGACCAGTTACTCTTCATGGACACACAGCTGGGTCCAGGTCCAGGTCCAGGTTGTTCCAGCTTCCTCCTGATAGAAAGACAAGATAAATGATGCACCAGTGATTAAATAAACCTCCTGGACTCAGTGTATTTGTATCCTGGTTGAAGAGTAATGCTGTCCAATCAGGAGGAAGAGAGGAACCATGTGGTGTAAAAGCAGAGAGTTTTACCTGAGTGACATAATCATCACCACCACCATCATCATCATCACTTTGTTTTCATCATCAGTTTGAAATTCTCACCTTTGATCATCAGAGTGGCGTCCATCTTTTAAGTCTATAGGACGATCCATAGACCAGTTACTCTTCAGGGACACACAGCTGGGGCCAGACCCAGACGCAGGTTCAGGTCCAGGTCCAGGCTTATGAACAGGTTCAGGTCCAGGTCCAGGTCCAGGTTCAGGTCCAGGTCCAGGACAGTCTGGTCTCTGATGGATCCTGGTCACACATGTAGAAGCAGAGTCAGTGAGTCAAAGACGTTGTGACATGAGAAGAGTCATGGACAGGTAGAGATGGTCCTCTCACCTCTGAGCTCTGGTCTGGTCATGGTCCCCACACAGACTGGTTTTAGAGGGAGGGACTCCCTCCTCTCTGTCCTCACACTGACTCATGGCAGAGTCCACACCTTCACACCAACAGCACCACCTGCTGGAGAGATCACACATTAGTTATCTTCATCATGACCATCACCTTCACCTCAATACTAAATACACTCATGGGACAGTTTCCATGCTGTTGTCACTTTAGCTGCAGAGTCGTATCTAAGAAAAGACATTCACGATGCGCTTTAGTCTCTTGACTTGTTAGAAGACTAGAAGACATTCACAATGCTGTTTAGTCTCTTGGCTTGTTAGAAGACTAGAAGACATTCATAATGCTCTTTAGTCTCTTGACTTGTTAGAAGACTAGAAGACATTCACAATGCTCTTTAGTCTCTCTCTTTAACATTTAAAATGTTCCTCTTTCTCCATGTACTACATCCAGTCAGATCATGTGACCTTGTTAGCTGCTGCTGAATTCAGAGACTTTCTAGAAAAGTCTGAAGAGAAAAGTTAAAAAGAAAACGTGTCTCAGACAGTTGAGTTAAGAAAAGGTCGACTACAACCTGATGATTAACGTTCACACTTACACAAATATATTTATATGTCTTTTTAAAATGGTAGAAAGTCTGGCAGCAGAAATTCCCATGAAATTAAAGTAAAATAAAATATATTCTTATATAATTAAAAACAGATATTGGCTGTAAATACACATGTAAAAGGTGTAAGAGAAAACTGCATAAATACTGCATATTGAAGGTCACTAATTTAACTTTGGTTATTTCATATAATTATTCAATTGATCTCCAACATCTGTCTGTTAAAGTTGAGATTTCTGAATATTTAACAAACTTCACTTTAGCTTCTTTTAAACCCTGTTAACAACATGTAAAAAGACGTCATTTTAAATGTTCATCCTATAAGTTTACAGTGTTTTACAAGTTAAATATTGTTCATCAACTTCAACAAATGGAGCTGTGCTGTTTCTCCTCATGATCTCCCTCCAGAGTCCAGAAGTCAGTAAAACACAGAACAGTAGAATGACATGTAACCGTCCTCATAGGAAACACTGTGGTCACATGGTAACATGTGGAAGCTTTCATTGGACGGGATTGTTCACTTCACCATCTGATCAGTTAGTAAAAGGTCGACTACGACCTGGTGATCAATGAGAGAAAAAGTGAACACTAAAGAAAACACTAACACATTCAAACACTATAGAAAATGGACTAAATGTCTTTAACCAGAAGAAGAAATGAACATGAAGCTTTGTGGACTTAAAGGACTGAAAGCAGCAGGTGAGAGCAAACAGAGGCTCTCAGGTGTGTTTCAGTGCAGGAACAAAGGCCCAGGTGAGCTCTCTGGTCTCTGCTGGGTCCTAGTGCTCACCCTTTTACCTCCTTCCCCTCCACGTCAGTAAGAGTCCTGACAGACCCCAGATCAGACTGAACTCCTCTTCTTCATCACAGTGTCATCATTCAGAGCAACACTTCATCTGGACTTCAACATTCAAACTAACAGCAGCTTCTCTCTGTTTAATCACACAGGCGGCCATCTTGTTTCCCAGCTGCCGTGTGTTTGAAAGCAGCTTTAAAGAGTCACACGTTCACAACAATCAATAACGTCATTTCAACCAATCACAGCTCCACTTACTGAACGTTTAGCCATGGACTTCATCAGAGTGCAGCTCTCTTCTGTCCTCAGCAGCTCTGTGGAGAAAAGGAGCTTCGTGCTTCACTTCAACTTCAACTTGCATCAGACGAAGTGAAGTGACGCAGCTTCTTATCCTTCACCAGAGAGAGTTCCTCACGTCACTATCAAAGTATGCAGTCTGACTGGTTGCACTGAGTCTCAGTCTGAGCTGCGTTCACAGGATCAAATGTCATTGTGCACAGAAACCTCCTCACAGCTCCAACAAGAGTCTTTCAGGATCAAATCCAGCATCTGTGGACAAATCATGACAACTTGTAAAGAGTGTCTTTGAAACAGACTGGACTCTGTAGTGGAGACCAGATGTTCAGAGGATCCATGCTGCCCCTCTTTGTCACCTTGTGTTCTTGTACATGTAGACTAGTGGGGACCTTGTGTTCTTGTACATGTAGACTAGTGGGGACCTTGTGTTCTTGTACATGTAGACTAGTGGGGACCTTGTGTTCTTGTACATGTAGACTAGTGGGGACCTTGTGTTCTTGTACATGTAGACTAGTGGGGACCTTGTGTTCTTGTACATGTAGACTAGTGGGGACCTTGTGTTCTTGTACATGTAGACTAGTGGGGACCTTGTGTTCTTGTACATGTAGACTAGTGGGGACCAGAGGATCAAGCAGAAAGCTTTGCAGCAAATGTTGTGTAGAGTTGATCTTGAATAAAAACATTCACTAAGACAACAGAGTCCGACCTGACAGTGTTTTTATTCTTCACTCCATGTGTGTATATATATTATAATTTAGAAAGAAAACTGGAGTTAGCAATTTTCACAAATTCCGACAAAATTGTGTATTTATTTGCTTTTTTAATGTTGTTTCCTTCATGCCATCACTCACCCATGGGAATAAAGAACCTCCAAAGCGCTCAGTAGATTAAACTGAAGGTTCTCTGTAGAACGTTAATGGTCGAGAGATCATCTGACGGACCCTGAAGTAAATGCTGCGCTGCACATTTTCACTTATAATAATGAACCTCATATTTTACCCTTTTGTTACTATTTTGTTATTATGGGATGTTTTACGTTCATTGTTACATGTGTTCCTTTTCATACCAGTCTATCCACTATGAATTAAAGTCATCAGCAGAGTCTGAACTTCAACACCACTAATTCACTTTTAACGGTTTATAAAGAATTAGAGAGAGAGAGGGAGGGAGGGAGAGAGAGAGGGAGGGAGGGAGGGAGAGAGAGAGAGAGAGAGAGAGAGAGAGAGAGAGAGAGAGGGAGGGAGGGAGGGAGAGAGAGAGAGAGAGAGGAGAGAGAGAGAGAGAGGGAGAGAGAGAGAGAGAGAGAGAGA
>JBAMJR010000628.1:57500-65718 GCA_038501785.1 Myoxocephalus aenaeus | reverse complement strand
TTAATACAATAAACCTCTGTTTTTACTTTGACCAAAAATGACGTGTGCATGAAAAACAATGTTTTCACCTCATGTGTCGACAATGAGAGCAGGACAGTCTGTCTGTCTGGAGCCGAGACACAATTACCTCGTATTAAATTGGCTGTGTGTGTGTGTGTGTGTGTGTGTGTGTGTGTGTGTGTGTGTGTGTGGGAAGAGCAGTTGAACAAAGATGTATTTATGTAACTTTTACGGCCGCAGTGAAACTCCTGGCCCGTCCTGGCACCGCGCCCACCCACCTTTATTCCAGATGTTACCGTGGAGAAACCTATGGGTGGTATCCCGGCAACCAGACAGCGGTTTTGGGAGCTGGAGACGACCCGCTGCACGAGAGCGATGGATAGATTACTAGAGAGAGAGAGAGAGAGAGAGGGATGGTGTTGTTCTCCCCCTCCAGAGGCCGAGGCCTGCTGTTGATTTAAGCCCCGTCTTAATGTGATTATCACCCCGCGTTGAGGCTCCGGCTCCCTCCGCTGCATTGATTTCCATTTCTAACTGTAATTGAGAGAAGCAAACATTGGTATTAGCTATTCTCACCCTCCATCGCACTCTCTCTCTCTCTCTCTCCTTCTCTTTCTCGCAGAGGAGTTGGTTGGCTGGAGTCCAGCGACGAGGCCGCTTTATTGGAGAGGAGAGGAGGAAACACAGGGCTTGTTTGGCAGGAGGTTGTTCACGCAGGTAGGTTTAGCCCCTCCCTTTTTATAGGTTTAGCCCCTCCCTTTTTATAGGTTTAGCCCCTCCCTTTTTATAGGTTTAGCCCTTCCCCTTCTATAGGTGTAGCCCTCCCCTTCTATAGGTTTAGCCCCTCCCTTTCTATAGGTTTAGCCCCTCCCTTTCTATAGGTTTAGTCCTTCCCTTTCTATAGGTTTAACCCCTCCCTTTTTATAGGTTTAGCCCCTCCCTTTTTATAGGTTTAGCCACTCCCTTTTTATAGGTTTAACCCTTCCCCTTCTATAGGTGTAGCCCTCCCCTTCTATAGGTTTAGCCCCTCCCTTTCTATAGGTTTAGCCCCTCCCTTTTTATAGGTTTAGCCCCTCCCTTTTTATAGGTTTAGCCCCTCCCTTTTTATAGGTTTAGCCCTTCCCCTTCTATAGGTGTAGCCCTCCCCTTCTATAGGTTTAGCCCTTCCCTTTCTATAGGTTTAGTCCTTCCCTTTCTATAGGATTAGCCCCTCCCTTTTTATAGGTTTAGCCCTCCCTTTCTATAGGTTTAGCCCCTCCCTTTTTATAGGTTTAGCCCCTCCCTTTCTATAGGTTTAGCCCCTCCCTTTTTATAGGTTTAGCCCCTCCCTTTCTATAGGTTTAGCCCCTCCCTTTTTATAGGTTTAGCCCTCCCTTTCTATAGGTTTAGCCCCTCCCTTTCTATAGGTTTAGCCCCTCCCCTTCTGGGGTACCCCATGACACATTATTATTTAGTCAACAGTGAGAAACAAGTATTTGTTTTGTTCCTGTTGAATTAATTACAGTTTGTCATTTCATATATATATATATGTTGTCTTTCTAATTCCGTATTTTCAACTTATAACAACAAAGTGTAACTTTCCTGACGTGTGAATTTATCTTTATTTTAATTAAACATAACATGTGAAATTAATGGCACGATTCAAATAATTGTTCGTCCCTCGCCGTGGTCAACCGGAAGAGGCGGGACTTTGCTTCTCCACGAGGACGCCGCATTGGGAGCTGGAAAATGAGACTTCATGTTCCAGTTCATGTTAAGAGCCGCACTTGTTGATTTCATAAACTGACGTGGACAATTTTTTAAGAATTTGCAGAGGGGATGTGAGAAGTACAGACGTATATTAATGAGATGGAAAGCCAGAGGAGAGAGAAATAAAACCGGATGACGGAAGAAAAAAATAAGTAAAACGATGATGAGTCGGCTAATTATTTGAAGCCAAATTTATGGCGGGGTTTCTTATTGGCTGGACCTGATCGATGCTCATTTCTTCCATTTTGCATAATCATCCTCATCATTGAAAATAAATACTCACACTGGGAGAGAAACTCAGAGTTCATAGAGAGAGAGAGAGAGAGAGAGAGAGAGAGAGAGAGAGAGAGAGAGAGAGAGAGAGAAGTTGGCGGTGGACAGTGTCAAGTGTGTAGCGGCGTTAGTGCGTCTTCATCACGACCGCAACGACATGGAGCCTGCCGCCGTTACCTTGAGACAACAATACAGTACACTGTGTGTGTGTGTGTGTGTGTGTGTGTGTGTGTGTGTGTGTGTGTGTGTGTGTGTGTGTGTGTGTCATTGCCGCGGCGACATCCCGCTTTCTTCCTTCAAGTCTTTCCAGAGCGTGCACTTTGCGGAGGAGGATTCAAGGGCAGAGCTAAGTGATATGCTAGGAGAGAGTGTGAATGTGGAGGGGGGTACAAAGAGAGAGGGGGGGAGGGGGGGGGGGGGGGAGGAGGGGGAGGAGGGGAGACAGTAGATGCCGCGGAGATATCGGCATTGTTGGAGACCTTTTTTGTTGTTTGGTGTTTTTTATTCCCCCCTCCTCCAAGTACAAAAGAGAAAAGAGAGTTGACATTCAGCACGGTGTGAGGGAAGCCATGACAAAACATAACGCACGCCACCTGAGAGTGTGTGTGTGTGTGTGTGTGTGTGTGTGTGTGTGTGTGCACGTGCACCCTTGGGTACCAGACAAACAGTCCAGACGTTTTCTAGTCAAGGACGAACTCTTCAGGTCTTCTCACCTGTTTCGACCCTCGTCTCCGACATCCAAGCATTTAATATTCTGTGTTTTTTATTTACATGCTCATGAAGTGTTCCTCCCCCCCCACCCTTCTGTAAACGGACCGCGTCGGTCCTCGATCTCGTCGGGTCGCGGCGACGCGGCGAGTCCTGCAGGCCCGGCCCGGTGGCTCCGGGTCTGGAGGCCCCATTGAGATGCCGGCTGAGTGTCTGACAGAGAGACAACCTCGCCGATCAATCAGGAATCTCCTCATTCATTATTCAGAGTGAGGGGCCCCGTCCGATCGCTCGGAGCCCGGGGCCACCGCACGCTGTCATCAATGCCGCCATTGATTATCAGGCCTCATTGGCGCTTGTTTGGCTTGTCAAATCAATGTCTTTTTAACGGGCATGCGACCGCAAATGAATATTTCATACCCCCTCTGATCCGATCAGAATTCAAAGCACATCACACAGCCACCTCTGCTGTTGTTGGGAGGAATACTTTTGTTTGTTATTGTCTCATAGTTTTTTCCCCAGTAGTATAGACTCTGGATTTAGATCAGGTGGCAACCTCTGGTTAGGGTTAGGGTTAGGGTTAGGGTTAGATAACGATCAAGCTAACTGTCAGTTTATGTGGCAGGATAACGATCAAGCTAACTGTCTGGCTATGTGTCAGAATAACTATCAGGCTAACTGTCAGGCTATGTGTCAGAATAACTATCAGGCTAACTGTCAGGCTATGTGTCAGGATAACTATCAGGCTAACTGTCTGGATAACTATCAGGCTAACTGTCAGACTATGTGTCAGGATAACGATCAAGCTAACTGTCTGGCTATGTGTCAGGATAACTGTCAGGATAACTATCAGACTAACTGTCAGGATAACGATCAAGCTAACTATCAGGCTAACTGTCAGACTATATGTCAGGATAACGATCAAGCTAACTGTCGGGCTATGTGTCAAGCTAACTGTCAGGCTATGTGTCAGAATAACTATCAGGCTAACTGTCAGGCTATGTGTCAGGCTAACTGTCAGGCTATGTGTCAGGCTATGTGTCAGGCTAAATGTCAGGCTATGTGTCAGGCTAACTGTCAGGCTATGTGTCAGGCTAACTGTCAGGCTATGTGTCAGAATAACTGTCAGGCTATGTGTCAGGCTAACTGTTAGACTAAGCCTGAGTTGCTGCTGAACCAGTTCCTGCATTATAACTGTCCCTTAAAATTACCGTAATATTCCAAAATTAAAACGTCGGGGTGCAAAAAAACAAGATGGCGACGGCCAAAATGACAAACTGGAAACTTTAAAACTGCAGTCCACAAACCAATGTGGTGACTGACTACGTCCTCTTCTTATATACAGTCGATTATTTAAATAAAGAGAGAAACCGTAAAAAAAACTATTAAACAAGGTGTTATCGAAAGTTCGCTCCCATCAATACCAGTAACTATTTCTCAAAAATGGACCGCTATAACTTATCAGGTTGTGAGATATTCCTCTTTGCTTGCCAGTGAGATTCTCCCAGTAACATTTCATGCATGTTTGCTCGCTTAATGTCCCATGAAGTCCTCGGCTGCAGCCTGCGCCACACGCACAGCAGCTCTGACATGTGTCACTGCTTTTTAACATTCGGCTTTTGAGTTGTTTTTCAAACAGGCGTCGTGAATTTTCAGCACGTGTTGATTTCTGGTGAGAATACGGGAGGATGAATAACTGCTGCAGATAATGCGAGGGCCCTGTGAATAATCTAAAAGCTGGCAGAAGTCGGAGGGGGATTTCTATAATGGGAAAAAGCTGTGCGAGTCTACTTGAGGCGCTGATGGGAAATGAGACGCTAAATGAAACTATAAAGCATGTTTATAATTATTGCGAAAAAGAAACTCTGACTGCATTTATTGGAGAACTCGTGGCTCTGATGGTTAACCAGCTGCAGTCATTCAAGGGTTAAACACGTCTCCTTATTTCTGAGTTGACTTTGACTCTCACGTCTCTTTCTGACCCACCTGTTGTGTGGTTATGATGGTCAGTGGAGAGGATAGTGCTGACATGCAAAGCTGTGCTGGGAAACAGAGAGAGAGAGCACTACCCTCCCTGTACAGTGTGTTTGTGTGTGTGTGTGTGTGTGTGCGTGTGTGTGTGTGTGTGTGTGTGTTTGTGTGTGCGTGAATCCCCGTGACAGGAAGTCAGCAGGAAATGGAGGGACTTCCACAGCCGTGTTTACTTTTACATTTCAGCGAAAAAATATCTGTCTTCATTCTAAACAGATAGATGGCAAATGAACAAAGGCGGAATCCCACATGCCCATGGAACGAAAACAAGGAATGTAAATATTAAGTACCAGACTAATATTTCTTCTTCTCCTTATTTTATTTTTTTTTGTGGTTTGCTATTCAAGGGCGTGATGATCTATGCAAATGTCAGTTTCCAGGATGTTTGGACACTGGCTGTTCAGATCTGGGGGCCCTAAAGCGAGTTTAACAAATAAACCAGGCTCATTTTGATAAATTTGACTCATTTTGAGCTCCCCATAATTCAGATTCTGATACTATGAACACTTATGCTGGGAAACTAACAAGGTTAACTGTCAGGCTAGCTGTCAGGCTAACTATCAGGCTAAGTGTCAAGCTAAGTGTCAAATTAAGTGTCAGGCTAAGTGTCAAGCTAACTTTCAGGCTAACTGTCAGACTAAGTTGCAGGCTAACTGTCAAGCTAACCGTCAGGCTAACTGTCAGGCTAACTGTCAGGTTAACTGTCAGGTTAACTTTCAGGCTAAGTGTCAAATTAAGTGTCAGGCTAAGTGTCAGGCTAACTGTCAAGCTAACCGTCAGGCTAACTGTCAGGCTAACTGTCAGGTTAACTTTCAGGCTAAGTGTCAAATTAAGTGTCAGGCTAAGTGTCAGGCTAACTGTCAAGCTAACCGTCAGGCTAACTGTCAGGCTAACTGTCAGGTTAACTTTCAGGCTAAGTGTCAAATTAAGTGTCAGGCTAAGTGTCAGGCTAACTTTCAGGCTAACTGTCAGACTAAGTTGCAGGCTAACTGTCAAGCTAACTGTCAGGCAAATTAAGTGTCAGGCTAAGTGTCAGGCTAACTTTCAGGCTAACTGTCAGACTAAGTTGCAGGCTAACTGTCAAGCTAACTGTCAGGCTAACTGTCAGGCTAACTGTCAGGTTAACTTTCAGGCTAAGTGTCAAATTAAGTGTCAGGCTAAGTGTCAGGCTAACTTTCAGGCTAACTGTCAGACTAAGTGTCAGGCTAAGTGTCAGGCTCACTGTCATGCTAACTGTCAGTCTAATTGTCAGACAAACTGGCAGGCTAAGTGTCAGGCTAAGTGTCAGGCTAACTATCAGACTAACTGTCAGGTTAACTTTCAGGTTTAGTGTCAGGCTAACTGTCAGACTAAGTGTCAGGCTCACTCTCAAGCTAACTGTCAGGCTCACTCTCACGCTAACTGTCAGGCTCACTCTCAAGCTAACTGTCAGACTAACTGTCTTGGCTCTGTCAGGCTAAGTGTCAGACTAACTGTCAGGCTAACACTAGATTGTCGGCTATTATTACCATGTTGTGAAATGAAGGTTTAATCTATAAATCCACATATGACATCATGGACGTACCAAGTCTCTATTTCAGGGGTTCACATCTGACTCTCTTCTCCTTTTTATCGTCTGTCTGTTCAATGCTAAAAAGGCAAAAAGACCAAAACATGTAATGTACCCGTATGGAGCAGATCATTCTAAGAAAGGTTTAGGACTTGAATCCCAACCCAAACCCTTTGAACATAATACAAACCGCTCTGCCGCCGGCACCCCTTGTGTTTGCAGTAACAATCCTCTGTAACAATATGTAAACACTCCAGAACCGCCATCAGTCACCGACACCTGTCTGATCTGCTTCAGCCGGAGGATGTGTTCGCTAAACAAAGAGGTTCTGACGCTCCGAACCCCCAACAAAGCCTCCAGATCCACGCCGGTGACTCGCGACCGGTCGCCGAAGTCGTGAGAATCTGGAACGGCGTCCCGCGGCATCCTTAACTGCTCCCTCTGTCGTTCGCCCTCTGTGATTTCTCTTCTCTCTCTCTCTCTTGTTTGTTTGACGGGAGCTGAGAGGATTAGTGAGATAAGGGACTCTGTTGACTGTAAAGCACATTCGTGACACATCTTCCCCGACGACGATGATGATGATGATGATGATGCGTGTGAGACACACAGAAAAAGAAAACATTTCACACGCTTTGCCCCCCCCCCCCCCTCCTCTTTTCGGTGTTCGCTCCCGGCACAATCTTTTGTTCTTTTCATTTTTTTTTTCTGTTAACACTGAAAACCGCAGTGACGGCGCCTCCAGCCAGGAAACTGCCCCGGAGCTCTGTTTGGGGCAATAGCACCGGGTGCAGACAGACACGCTAACACACACACAGACACACACATGCTTTCTGTCTGACTTTGTGTCTGTGTCTGTCACACACTCACACACACACACACACACACACTTGGACTCATCTCTACCTGGGGCTGTGAATCAATGAGAGCGAGCTCTGAAGTGTTTGACCTCTGAGTCTGTCTGTTGTGCGTCAGCAGGTATTTTCACTCATAATATCGCCACCAGGGGACACACACACACACACACACACACACACACACACACACACACACACACACACACACGCACGCGCGCACACACACACACACACACACACAGGTGAACATGACCTAGCACTTGAAGGAAACGGCTGAAAGAGAAACAGTCAATTCAACGCCTGGGGAGGAGAATTCTTCACATTTGGCACGCGAGTGTCCGCCTGCATTCGAGGATGACGTGATTATATTCTGGAGGTCAGAGGTCAAGGTCACCGTGAACCCCCCCGTCCGCCCCGTTCTCGTGATGTCTCTGCAACGCCTTCGGGGAATTTTCTTCAGATTTTGGCACGGGGAGGGTCCAGACTATTTTTCCATGAAAAATCCTTTCAACTGCTCTGACGTCAGTTTAAACTGTCAAACAAATGGAAATGTTCTCCTTTTACTTTGTCATTTAAATGGGGATTTACATAAAAACACACAATTCAAATGATGCGGACGTAAAAGATCATCAGTCATTATAGTAGTTTTAAACTTTGTGACCTCATAGTTAAATCTACTTTCTCTTAATTCATCAGGCTCAAGTTTAAGTCGTTGTATGTTGAGTCAAGTCATTAACATGTGTTTTGTGATTGTTTTAAATTTAGATCTTTTTAATGCCATTTAAATAAATGAATTGTCATATTGATAACAATCTAAAGTGACATATAGCGTCATAGTCTGCAGTTAAAGGAGCCAACGGAAAGAGTTAACTGACAAATATAGCAGACTAATATAAGTTTATCAATTAACATAAATATTATAACATATATATTATAACATATATATAATATTATAACATATATATAATATTATAACATATATATAATATTATAACATATATATTATAACATATATATTATATTATAACATATATATTATATTATAACATATATT
>JBAMJR010000628.1:37500-47500 GCA_038501785.1 Myoxocephalus aenaeus | reverse complement strand
TTTCTGTGCCAACTTCCACCCGTTCTTTGTTAAACGACTCTCCCTCGCTCTCTTTGCCGAGTCTACTCGACTGCAAAAGAGAGGCTGGGGAGAGGAAAGCGAGCGAGGGAAAAATAAACCCCCGTCATGTTGACTAGCAACTAAGTGGCAAATATTCACGAGCTGCGAGGTTGCTGGCCTTCCTGCAACCAAGCCAGACGGCAACCTCCGGTTCTGCAGAGGGAAGCCAAAGCTGGAAGTAAAGCGCTCCTCTGGTTGTATAGAAGTATATGCTTCATGTATTAAAGCTGCATTATGTCTAATATCCATCAGGGGGGACTCCTCTGGTTGTATAGAAATATATGCTTCATGTATTAAAGCTGCATTATGTCTAATATCCATCAGGGGGTCTCCTCTGGTTGTATAGAAGTATATGCTTCATGTGTTAAACATGCATTCTCTCTCCTGACCACCAGGGGGTGACTCCTCTGGTTGTATATAAGTATATGCTTCATGTGTTAAACATGCATTCTCTCTCCTGACCACCAGGGGGTGACTCCTCTGGTTGTATAGAAGTATATGCTTCATGTGTTAAACATGCATTCTCTCTCCTGACCACCAGGGGGCGACTCCTCTGGTTGTATAGAAGTATATGCTTCATGTGTTAAAGCTGCATTCTCTCTCCTGACCACCAGGGGGGACTCCTCTGGTTGTATAGAAGTATATGCTTCATGTGTTAAAGCTGCATTCTCTCTCCTGACCACCAGGGGGCGACTCCTCTGGTTGTATAGAAGTATATGCTTCATGTGTTAAAGCTGCATTCTCTCTCCTGACCACCAGGGGGGACTCCTCTGGTTGTATAGAAGTATATGCTTCATGTGTTAAAGCTGCATTCTCTCTCCTGACCACCAGGGGGTGACTCCTCTGGTTGTATAGAAGTATATGCTTCATGTGTTAAAGCTGCATTCTCTCTCCTGACCACCAGGGGGCGACTCCTCTGGTTGTATAGAAGTCTATGCTTCATGTGTTAAAGCTGCATTCTCTCTCCTGACCACCAGGGGGGACTCCTCTGGTTGTATAGAAGTATATGCTTCATGTGTTAAAGCTGCATTCTCTCTCCTGACCACCAGGGGGTGACTCCTCTGGTTGTATAGAAGTATATGCTTCATGTGTTAAAGCTGCATTCTCTCTCCTGACCACCAGGGGGCGACTCCTCTGGTTGTATAGAAGTCTATGCTTCATGTGTTAAAGCTGCATTCTCTCTCCTGACCACCAGGGGGTGACTCCTCTGGTTGTATAGAAGTCTATATAAATGACTCTACTTCTCTCTTGATGTATTCCCTCAGTAAACATTGTAAACATGAGTTTATGTCTCAATCTCTAGTTTCAAGTCTTCTTCAATACAGCATGATGTTCATTTAGTAAATTATGGTCATTTAGAGTCAAACAGACCATGAAGCAGGGGACGCTTTAGGGGCGGGGCTACCAGGTGATTGACAGGTCCCACCTGTGAAGTTTTGTGACTGCATCTTGTGCGGTTGTCAGCTAATCAAAGAGTCTTCTGTAATCACAGCTCTCGGATGATGTTTCTCTTCAGCCGAGTGAATCAAAGTTTGCAAATCTCTACAACTCTCAGCGACTGCACATCTTCTTTATTCTCTCTATTTCTTTGACCGTCGCCGTCGCTCTCTTCACCCGCGACTGTCAAACCCGGCACATCCTCTGGAGGCTTATCCAAAGATTATTCCAGGAGATTTAGGCCGTCGCCGAGGAGAAGATGAGAGTTGTTAAAATCTAAATCGTCTTGGTTTCACTTCATATTTCCGCTGCGGAGACGAGCAAAGTCGGAAACCTAATTTTTTAACTAGAGTGATGTTTTGACCGCCATGATAATAGTTTTAGTCGTGAAACAGTTAAAAACAAAACAAACACAATCCTGTGTGCAGTTTATCTGGAGGGTGCATCTCAGAGGCTCGTGTGCAGACAGGACAGCTCCTCTGGAGTGTGACAGATGTGTGGAGACACACTCGTATGGCTGGAACGAGCCAGAGATCGACATGATAACCCTTCACCGCTCGGCCCTGTTTGTTTTGAGCGAGGCTCCGCCAGGAAGACGACATCGCGAGCTCACACATCATCGGCCACGTAGCCGATGATTGTAAACAAGAGACAGAAGGGCTTCGTGTCCACCGTATGGCGTCGGCTCGTCCAGATTAGTGTCTTCATGAGGCGACACAGAATAATAAATCTGTTCACGTTCTTGCGACAGCAGTTCAGCTGCAGAACGTAGATAAACAAAAAGGAACCATGCGTTCAGAAGAGAGACTTTCTCCAAAGAGGAACCATCAAAATAGTTTCTCAACTTCCCCAAAATTCTCTCCATCCACAATAACTTGTACTTTTTTTTTTCTTTTTGTATTTTGAGTTGAGCTGAGAGTCAAATGAACCTACAGTTGTAGTGGAGACTGTGGTAACGGGACCAAGATGCACTTTCCTGTAGATCTGTGTCAATTTGCATTTTCTATGCAAATAGTTAACAGCTGTCTTCATGTTTGATATGTTTTTGTTTTTTTGTTGCAAAGTTATACTTCTCTAAAAATGATATTAATAAACTAAGCACATTGGTTTTGCGATAAGTTCCCGGATGAATATCACAAGACAAGAAGTATTGTACAGTGTTTACTATACACACTCAGATGTGCACATATGGTTAAATCTCTTTTGGTTGTATAGAAATCTATGCTTCATGTGTTAAAGCTGCATTCTCTCTCCTGACCACCAGGTGGCGACTCCTCTGGTTGTATAGAAGTATATGCTTCATGTGTTGAAGCTGCATTCTCTCTCCTGACCACCAGGGGGCGACTCCTCTGGTTGTATAGAAGTATATGCTTCATGTGTTGAAGCTGCATTCTCTCTCCTGACCACCAGTGGACAACTCCTCTGGTTGTATAGAAGTCTATGCTTCATGTGTTAAAGCTGCATTCTCTCTCCTGACCACCAGGGGGCGACTCCTCTGGTTGTATAGAAGTATATGCTTCATGTGTTGAAGCTGCATTCTCTCTCCTGACCACCAGTGGACAACTCCTCTGGTTGTATAGAAGTATATGCTTCATGTGTTAAAGCTGCATTCTCTCTACTGACCACCAGGGGGTGACTCCTCTGGTTGTATAGAAGTATATGCTTCATGTGTTGAAGCTGCATTCTCTCTACTGACCACCAGGTGGTGACTCCTCTGGTTGTATAGAAGTATATGCTTCATGTGTTGAAGCTGCATTCTCTCTCCTGACCACCAGTGGACAACTCCTCTGGTTGTATAGAAGTCTATGCTTCATGTGTTAAAGCTGCATTCTCTCTACTGACCACCAGGGGGTGACTCCTCTGGTTGTATAGAAATCTATGCTTCATGTGTTAAAGCTGCATTCTCTCTAATGACCACCAGGGGCGACTCCTCTGGTTGTATAGAAGTGTATGCTTCATGTGTTAAAGCTGCATTCTCTCTCCTGACCACCAGGGGGTGACTCCTCTGGTTGTATAGAAGTCTATATAAATTACTCTACTTCTGTCTTGATAGGGTATGCTTTAGGGCGGGGCTAGAAGGTGATTGACAGGCCTCTACCATGTTGTTGTCCGGTCTGGGGGTTTTGTCTTCCAACTAGCAATTTGGTCACAAAAAAACCAAGATGGCCAAAACGCCAAACTCATGTCTTCAAAAGGTCCGTCCACAAACCAACGGATGACCTCACGGTGACTACGGCCATTTATTAAACACTTTTTGTAAAACTTAAACAAACATAAAGAGAATGAATGCCCTCTGACGTTATTTTATTATGTAGTTAAAACATTGCCAAATTGCCGACATCGTGCTAGCGCTGGCTAACATTAGCCTCTCCGCTGGCTAACGTTAGCTTCTCCGCTCCTTATCCTTATCAGCGATCGTGGTTTTTCTGGAGCCGATGACACAACCACCGAGTGAGCCATCTCCCTTCATTTCTCATCTCTGTTGATAGTTGTGTTCTTGTTTGTCGATGCGATAGCGTTCCATCGGATCGGGGACCTGCATCCCGTTAGCGGAGTCCTTCCTGATGCTAGTATTTCCCCCCGACACGCTTTCTGCCGTGTGGCACAAAGGACAGCTGGCTACACAATAACAAGTGGATAACACACACAAACCTCCGTGGCGTTCGGCCCCCAGCGTTCTTACACTCTCCGTCTCCCCGACCGGCAGGCGCACAAACAAACACACACACACACACACACACACACACACACACACACACACACACACACAACGTGCACGCGCCGTTTCCCACACACTTATTTCGCAATCGTTTTCCAGCCCTCCTCCGTTTTCAAATCATCTGCCAGATGCCCCCACTTCAACTGCTGTTAATCATATTATCTGGAATCCCTAGCACTTAAATCCATAACTGCTGTGTGTATTAATCGCCGGGAATCTTGTTATCATGTCTATATTAATTAAAGCCATCTGCCGGGGACGGGGTGAGCGTGGGGGTAAGGCGGGGGAGGGGCGTGTCAAGCTGTTTGTGTTCGAGTCAATGTTTGAGGAGAAATGGCGTCGCTATTTCAGGTGATTTTTTTAGTTGAAACCGGAAACTTCCGAGGCCCGGGACTCGTGTCGCGGCGGCGCCGGTGATCATATCTCCATCCGTCTCTGCTGTCGGAGCAGATTACTCCTTTGCGGCGTGACGCTCATCCACAAGAAGAAGAAGAAGAAGAAGAAGACGAAGAAGAACTGAAGTCTTTTCGGCTTTTCCTATGTTTCAATCGCGAGCTCCCACCTCGCTGTTTGACTGCCCGTAAGTGACGGCGCCGAACATCCCGTCTTCCCTCCGTGAAGCGGGGTTTCTTTTTTTTTTTTTGCCCTGGAGGAGAGAAGAAGCAAGCGCAGGAGTGAAGTTCAAAACAGAATAATCTTGAACTCAGCATTATTCAGAAGAAGAAGAAGAAGAAAAAAAGAGGAAACGCCGTTAAGTTGTGATGTTCCGCGGTGACGGCTTGGCTCCGAGGCAGACAGGTAGTCAAAGAGAGAGGCGGAGCTCCAGACGTGGAGGAACGGAGCATGTGTACTGTACATAGCCTGCCTCATCCATCCATCCATCCCTCGCCTCTCTCTCCTTCATCTTCATCATCAAACTTCAAGGAGGGAAAACACGCCCGTGACCGCGGGGCGTAATCCTGGGCGGCCGGTTCTTCACGCGCACAACAAACACAAGAGGCCTCCCTCCCCGTCTGAATGACAGCCGATCAGCAGCGCCCTCCAGCAGCGCCCTCCCCTCCTCCTCCTCCTCCTCCTCCTCCTCCTCCTCCTCCTCTCATCTCGTCCTCATCTGATGTGATCCATTAGCATTCTCTTCTCCGCGTGGCTCCGTCGGCTCGGTGGCTCCGGCAGTGAGAGCCTGACGCCGGCTGAACTGTCGCCTGGGGGGGGCCTCACCTCGGAGGGCTTGACAGCTGCCTGCATAATCAGCCCGATGCGCCCGGGTCCCTGGTACTGATAGGGGCCTGGACCAGAGTGCAGGTGGAGGGGAGAGGGGGGGAGGAGGGGGGAGGAGGAGGGGGGGGGGGGGACTTTACAATCACAGGTTTGCCTCAAAGATGCAGGATGAGGAATGAAAGAGGGGTAGAAATGGAAGTGATGGTGTGGGACCATGAAGAGGGCATGTAGGGGAAAGAGGAGCAGGTACCAGAAGCAAGGACGGGGAGGAAGAGGAGGAGGACAAGGACGAAGAGGAGGAGGAGGAGGACAAGGACGAAGAGGACGAGGAGGAAGAGGAGGAGGACAAGAAGGAGGACGAAGAGGAGGAGAACGACGAGGAGGACGACAAGGAAGACGAGGACAAAGAGGAGGAGGACAAGGACGAAGAGGAGGAGGAGGAGGAGGACAAGAAGGAGGACGAAGAGGAGGAGAACGACGAGGAGGACGACAAGGAAGACGAGGACAAAGAGGAGGAGGACAAGGACGAAGAGGAGGAGGAGGAGGAGGAGGAGGACAAGAAGGAGGACGAAGAGGAGGAGAACGACGAGGAGGACGACAAGGAAGACGAGGACAAAGAGGAGGAGGACAAGGACGAAGAGGAGGAGGAGGAGGAGGAGGAGGACAAGAAGGAGGACGAAGAGGAGGAGAACGACGAGGAGGACGACAAGGAAGACGAGGACAAAGAGGATGAGGACGAGGACGAGGAGGACGAGGAGGAGGAGGACAAGAAGGAGGACGAAGAGGAGGAGAACGACGAGGAGGACGACAAGGAAGACGAGGACAAAGAGGATGAGGACGAGGACGAGGAGGACGAAGAGGAGGAGGATGAGGACGAGGAGGACAAGGATGAGGAGGAGGACGAGGAGGAAGACGAGGACGAGAACGACAAGGAGGACAAGGATGAGGAGGACGACAAAGAGGACGAGGAGGACGAGGAGGAAGATGAGGAGGACCAGGAGGATGATGACGATGACGATGATGAGGGGGACGAGGAGGACAAGGAGGACGACGATGAGGAGGACTACAACGAGGACGAGGAGGACGAGGAGGAAGATGAGGAGGACCAGGAGGATGATGACGATGACGATGATGAGGGGGACGAGGAGGACGAGGAGGACAACGATGAGGAGGACGACAACGACGTTGAGGACGAGGACGACAACGAGGAGGACAACAAGGACGACGATGAGGACGAGGACGAGGAGGACGAGGACGAGGAGGAAGACGATGAGGAGGACGACGAGGGGGACGACAGGAATTCGAGGAGGAAACACGACGCAAAGCAAAAAAACACCAAACATGGAAATCAAAGCTGATGACTCGGGAGTGACTCGTGGGAGCGACACGTTCTCACTTCCCAAACGCTCGCATCATCTCGAGAGTCTCACGCTGCCGACGACAGGAAGAGGAAGTGCGTCTGTTCTTCTTCTTTGGTTTTCATTCTGCAGAAGAGCAACCGAACAGAAAATACCGGAACGGATGACGAAGATCGTGATTCTCATCGACAGCGACACCAAACTGACGGAGTCGTTTCAAGTGAACATCCTCCGCCTCCGTGAGAAGTAAAGAAAGACGACGTGCAGCCGGAGCTCCCCGCTCCGCTTTGTCTAATCACCAAGAAAAGAAACACCCTCTTCTCTCTCTTCTGACGGAGCAGCTGGAGTTGACGTGTTCACGACTCCTGACATGTTACATTTAGGGTGTGAGCGACATAATTCGCTCCTCTTTTTTTCCACTCGCCTCGAATCGTCTCCCCGGGATTCGAGTACCGGATCGCACACCGAAATTAAATTACGGGGCCTCCTCCTCCTCCAGTCCGAGCTAATCCACTTCAAACACTTTCGATTCCTCCCGTCCTGCCCTTGACCTTTGACCCTGACACCTGGTTTTAGAGCAGGGAGGGGCTCCGGCGCTGCAGCCACCCGAAATAGATCCGTCACATTTCACGCCCCGGTGTTGCTGTCCCCTCCTCCCGGCCCTCGCTGCTCCACACAACAGCCCCTCTGTGTGCCTCTGTTTGCTCTGGAGAGAGAGAGAGAGAGAGAGAGAGAGAGAGAGAGAGAGAGAGAGAGAGAGCCCTCATGGCCCTGGCCCACCCGAAAACTCTGCCTCCGTCTTCCCTCTTTCTTTTTTCCCCACCGTTACTCCCCCTCCCGTGAGATCAATTCACCTGAGCGTGGCCGAATCTTCCTCCTCATACAGGACTCCTCTTCTCCTCCCTCCTCCTTCTCCTCCCTTCTTCTCCTCCCTCCTTCTTCTCTCCTGTCATTCCGCGGCTCTTCATCTTCCAGCGCAAAGCCTCCCAGAGCCTCCCGCTAACTTTTCCCTGCCTCCCGACTCATTTCAAATTCAATTAAACCTCCAGAGATTCAACTAACTTTAAGAAAAAAAAAGGATAGGGGCATATCTCGCTGTCTCCTTCATTCACCGGAACTTCACGGGTTCCTCCCACTCGTTCTCTTTCTTCCCATCCATCCCTCGATTCCTCCTCTATCTCCGCATATCTTTTCTTTCATTGCGTGCCACATCATTACCCTTCAATCCCACTTCCTCAGCCTTCACTCCCTCCCTGCAGCTGTCTAAATGGTCGGTGTTGTCCAGGTACATGTTATTCTTGGTGGAGGACAGAAGTGCACTCTGGGAACAGGACTTCACAAACCTCTCCGAAGAGAAGGGGGGGCCGGTGGAAACCTCCAAAACAAACCTCGTCGGTCTTCTACCAATCTTTTCTTAACCCGACCAGAGGCGGTGTTACCCGGCTCACGTAGCA
Source organism: Myoxocephalus aenaeus (assembly GCA_038501785.1). Classification (NCBI taxonomy): domain Eukaryota; kingdom Metazoa; phylum Chordata; class Actinopteri; order Perciformes; family Cottidae; genus Myoxocephalus; species Myoxocephalus aenaeus. The sequence continues at coordinate 39,254 of JBAMJR010000628.1, read as the reverse complement.
GTCCGCACGGCGGTACATCCTATCGCACAAATCACAGCCATGCAGCCGGTCCAAGGTAAACACAGGTGTACCTTGGACGCCCTTGGCTGAGCCCATCCAGGGCAGGTGTCTGGCTCGCGGAGCAAAAAGCACGCAATGAAACTACCCCTGGTATTGTTTTTGCAGCCGCTTCATGCTCCTTCTTTCTAGCTTTCAGCTCATGGAGAAAAGACATTCTGGAAGACCACGACCCGCCATAAACTCTTCTTCCCCTCCGTAATTGCCGGGTTTCGAAATCAGAAATGACTTGTTTGCGTGCGCCGTAATGAGATCGCGGGTCGGAGCCGGAGAGCTCCGGATAAACACAAACATTATTTGCAGTTTAGTGGCTGTTAAGCGACTCGTCCCGTGATTGATGTGCGGCTGCGACGCCAAGTCGACGGCCCGCTATAAAGAGATCTGGAACATATTTTACCGTGTTTAATTCCGAATACAATGCCATGGAGTTGGCCATAAAAACTACAGTGAACATGCAAATGCACGCTCTGACAATGAAGACCTGATTGGTTGAATTATTTATCCGGTTTATGAAACGCTGCCAAAACACTCACGTGAAATTCATTAACAAATCTGAGCCGTTCCACCTCGCCTCAACCTCCCTTGATCGTTGTTAGATTCTCCCTTGGTGTGTGTGTGTGTGTGTGTGTGTGTGTGTGTGTGTGTGTGTGTGTGTGTGTGTGTGTGTGTCACTATATGCGTATCCGTGCCACAGTGTGAATCTCTGGGTCGTGTCCCAGCTTGCATCGCTGCACAGTAAATCACAGCCAGGAGTTTTTAACGTCTCCTCCAGTGTGCCTGGGAGAGTCATTAACACACACTAGAATTACAGAACACTCCTCAGCAACCAGGCCTACGATGTGTGTGTGTGTGTGTGTGTGTGTGTGTGTGTGTGTGTGTGTGTGTGTGTGTGTGTGTGTGTGTGTGTGTACATGCTCTACAGTATGTGTTTCTGTATGTTCAGGTGCTGCCAACTGTTCTAGTTGCACAGCCCAAACCTCTGACCTTCCCTCTCCCCACACGAGTCGCACCGCACACAAGTATCGGGTGTTTAACATACATTTGACTGCCATTTAATTCTGTGCTGTGCCTATCATTTCCATAGGTCCGTATCCATATACTATTATTAGTCTGGACCCTCGAGGGATCACTCCTGAGGTTACCTTCTGGTAAAGGTGGGAGGGCGATAGTCCTGCCTCCAAGCTGACATGGTTATTGGAGCAGCGATAGCACCTCTGGGATCCATCTCACAGGAAGCAGAGAAGGGAGGAGGTCCAACGCCATTCGCAGTCAGATCCCACAACTGCTGCAGATAAGGTCACGCCATCCGTCACTGCGTCCCACTCAACCCACTTTACACCCGCTCTCGACGGCCTCATAGCCCATGTCCAGTTCCACGCCGCTTTGGCCGTCTTCATCTTGGTCTTTGACCATCTTTAGCTTGGTCTTCTGGTAGTCTTCATCTTAGTCTTTGGAAGTCTTCATCTTGATCTTTGGCCGTCTTCATCTTGGTCTTTGGTCATCTTCATCTTGGTCTTTGACGTCTTAACTTGGTCTTTAGCCATCTTTTTCTTGGTCTTAGGCCATATTCATCTTGTTCTTTGGCCGTCTTCATCTTGGTTTTTGGCAATCTTCATCTTGGTCTTTGGCCGTCTTCATCTTGGTCTTTGGCCATCTTTTTCTTGGTCTTTGGCCGTCTTTAGCTTGCTCTTTGGTCA
>JBAMJR010000628.1:22500-25000 GCA_038501785.1 Myoxocephalus aenaeus | reverse complement strand
TAGCATGCCGTGAACTTACATTTACGTTGAGATCAGTCGACCAATGACAGTTCTCTCTACAGTCAGAGCTTGCGCAAGAAGGTGGAACGTGAGGGAGATACCATTTCCAAAACTTGTAAGGGGGTAATAACTATTTTCCCGCACGTAGCAAAATCCCGGACGTTTTTGGAATCCCTGCCGGACGCTTTTTTTAGGTCTCGAAAAGAGGACATGTCCGGGAAAAAGAGGACGTCTGGTCACCCTACTTCATCCCTCTAATAGTTTAGTCTGTTAATAACCTTTCTCTAATAATTTAGAGATAATACGGCTGAGGAGGCGGAGCTAAGCTCGCCTCGATTCACAGTTCGTCATCTAAAAGTCCGCTTGGCTAGCTAGCTACATTAGCCGCTACTAGCATATCTACGACTGAACTGTTGGCGGGCGAGTTGCATTGTGGGTAATGTTTGTGCCAGATTTTGACAAAGAAGAAGAACGTATATACAATTAAGGATGCACCGAAATGACATTTTTTTTGTCCCGATACAGACAGAAAATATATTTTTATGTAAAAGGAGCAACATTAGGCTTAATTTAAACATTTACAATGAATCGGCATCTTGGTGTAAAACGTTTGAATGCAGCAACACAGGAAGTCAGACTCCGGTCTATAAACATATAACCTCTCAGCATCGGTGCATCCACATATATTAAAGAGACAACTCTTTATAGTAACGTGCACAACTTCTTTAAAGGGCACTCATGGAATACTATTAAAAAAGATAGAAAAAGATAGTCGGATATTTCCGACACGAAGCGTGGAGCGAGCGTCTAATGTCCCTCACCGAGAATAGACGGAGAGGACGTGATTGAGGTAAATGTGTTCCTGGATGTGAGCGGAGGGGAAATCGAGGGATAATGCTGGTGATCAGATAGAAGGGCCCGTGATGGAGCGCTATAAATAGCTTCACTTGGACACTCATCTTGGCTCCGGCCCCGGCCCTCCTGCACCACCCTCCGCTCTGCTGTCCCACACCTCCATCCTCTCCCTGTCCTTCCCCAAAATTCCACCCCCTCCCCGCATGTCTCCATCCCTCCCTCGTTCCCATATAGCACCTGCTCTCCGACACCTCCTCTGCCAACTGGCTGATGTCACGATTCGGCACCGGACAGACGTCCTCTCACGCTTAATTCTGTCCCACTAAATGAGCAGCCAGTGCAGAGATGAGCAGGCTTACCCACACACACACACACACACAAACACACACACTTACACACGCGCGCCGCCTCCATCGGCGTGCGCTAATCTCACGACACACTGGCTCGGCGTGACCACTCAATCTGAGTGTTTAAGAAATGTCCTGCGGTGTTTTAGGGATCTTTTTCAAAAAGCATTTTAAAAACAATCAACCCACCTGGTGGTGTCTCAAGGGCTTCAACGAATGATTATCTACCCATCGAGTGATCCGTCGGTTTCTGCCACCAGGGTAGCGCTAAAGCGTGGTGGGATTAGCGCGCTAGCTAGCTAGCTAGCTAGCTAGGTAACCAGCTGCTCAACGAGTACAAAGTGAACAACTTAATGCTCCATCACGTCGTAGGAAAGCACATCGCTGTCTCCAGAGAAGTGATCACTTTTGTTCACTTCATTTTCTGCCACCAGCGTAGCGGTAAAGCGTGGTGGGATTAGCGCGCTAGCTAGATAGCTAGCTAACCAGCTGCTCAACGAGTACAAAGTGAACAACGTAATGCTCCATCACGTCGTAGGAAAGCACATCGCTGTCTCCAGAGAAATGATCACTTTTGTTCACTTCATTTTCTGCCACCAGTGTAGCGCTAAAGCGTGGTGGGATTAGCGATCTAGCTAGTTAGCTAGCTAACCAGCTGCTCAACGAGTACAAAGTGAACAACTTAATGCACCATCACGTCGTAGGAAAGCACATCGCTGTCTCCAGAGAAGTGATCACTTTTGTTCACTGTATTTTCTGCCACCAGCGTAGCGGTAAAGCGTGGTGGGATTAGCGCGCTAGCTAGCTAGCTAGCTAACCAGCTGCTCAACAAGTACAAAGTGAACAACTTAATGCACCATCACGTCGTAGGAAAGCACATTGCTGTCTCCAGAGAAGTGATCACTTTTGTTCACTTCATTTTCTGTTGCCAGTGTTGCACAAAATCACAGTGGAGTTAGCGATTGAGCTACATAGCCAGACGTCGTGTAAAGACGGGTCCTACAAACGCCGATATTTCCAGCAGGAGGCCGTGGTTCGTTCCCCGCGTGGAACAAGACGTCAACCTTTATGTTTTTGTCACGTAACTTCCGTACTTCCGTGGTTATTTCAACCCAAACAACCATTTTTTGCTCGTCATTGGGTTTCCCGTGAAGACGGAAGTTTATTTTTAAAAGACTGCGCTGCTGGACTTTGTCGGAAAACGCATCACCAAAATAATTAGAAGTAACTCTTAGGACATCATGAGCACAACAGCAGGTCATTTCTTCATCGCTCTAATCTCTCTAGTCCTTAATAAT
>JBAMJR010000628.1:12500-15000 GCA_038501785.1 Myoxocephalus aenaeus | reverse complement strand
TTTACCCACAATGCTCCTCATCCGCGTCGTAGTTTTGAACCCTCCTCTCCTCGTTCTCCCCGTCTCACTTTCTCTCTCTCTGTCGTTCTGTTGGTACAGCACAGCAGAGTGTGTGTGTGTGTGTGTGTGTGTGTGTGTGTGTGTGTGTGTGTGTGTGTGTGTGTGTGTGTGTGTGTGTGTGTGTGTGTGTGTGTTGGGTAATTACTTGTGCAACTCCAACCCTAAAATAACACGACTGGCCCAATTACAGTGTGGGCCTCATTACAGAGGGAGAAACACAAGCCGATCAAAACAAAGAGGAAAGCGGAGCTGAGCAGAGGACCACGTCTAAACTGCAGGTGTGGATTTAACCTGTCTGAGGGGGGGGGGGGCCCTCAGACAGGTGGGCATGTCCCGTCCCGTCCCGTCCTGGCAGCATTATGGGTTCAAACCCTCTGTGTTTTGTACAGTAACAAAGTAGATATCTGTACTCTACTTTACTATTTACATTTCTGTTGACTTTCACTTTTACTTCACTACATTTTGCAAAGAAAACGCAGTTTACGCCCAGACGGATGTATCCGGTCATTTTTCAAAATAAAACATCTTTCCGGCCTTGGTTTTTTTTTTCATTCTTTCTGAGCGGCCCTGGATGAGCATACTTATAAACACACTGTTGTAACTCCTTCATAGTGTCATCTTGCTTTTTGGAGATTTATAATGATAAGTTCATAGTACCGTAAAAGTCGGGTTACAAGCCGCTACTACCTTCGGTCAGTGTCCCCGTTAGCTCCCCGCTGTAGCCAACTAGCGCTCCTGCTAGCGCTCCACTAGTTCCCCCGCTAACTTCCGCTAGCTATTCGCTAACTTCCACTAGCTCCCTGACAACCACCGAAGGCAGCGGGACCAGCCCCGGCTCGACACCCGACTTGGGCAGAGGGGACGCGCTAGCTAACGCTGCTCCTAGCTAACTCTGCTCCTAGCTAACGCTGCTCCTAGCTAGCACTGCTCCTAGCTAACGCTGCTCCTAGCTAACGCTGCTCCTAGCTAGCACTGATCCTAGCTAACGCTGCTCCTAGCTAGCACTGCTCCTAGCTAACGCTGCTCCTAGCTAGCACTGCTCCTAGCTAACGCTGCTCCTAGCTAGCGCTGCTCCTAGCTTCCGCTGCTCCTAGCTAGCGCTGCTCCTAGCTTGCTACAGCAGGGACACTGACCGGAGGTAGGAGCGGCTTGTAACCCGACTTTTACGGTAGATGCAAAAGTATACTCACGTACAATATATTATGTTGAACATTGTTGCTCCTGGATGGATCACAGCCAACACAAATATATTCAACACAACTCCTGGTCCTTGGTCATGGTGGTCACAGCACTTAAAAAAGAATAAACTTCATAATTCTCAAAATTCTGACCCTTTGCTTTTTTATTAACAGCATTTACTTGTACTTTTACTTTCAATACTTAAGTACATTTAATATCAGATACTTTAAGACTTTTACTCAAGTAGTATTTGTGATTTTCACTTTTACTGGAGTCATTTTCCAGTAAGGTATCTTGTATGGCTTTTGGGTACTTTACACACCACTGCCTGAAAACCACGGTTGTGTACACATAGAGTCCCCCCCACCCCCCTCCACCGCCCCGGCGACCCCGTGGCCTCTGGTGCGGTCGGGCTCGGGTACGGTGGGTCGGTGCCAGAGGAGCCAGTTTATGTAAGAGTCTTCAAAGCGAGCCGGTGAAAGAGGGCACTGTACCCGGGGAGGGAAGTGTAAATACAGCCCGGCGTTGGCTCAACGCCTGCTGCACACATCAAGACATCATGAAATCATACAGACACACACACACACATATACATATATATATATATATATATATATATATATATATATATATATATATATGTATTACAGGTCAAAAAGCGCGCAGACCTCCGGCGCTCTGAGCGGTTGGAGGCGCATGAGATTCCTAGAAGCCCGGAGTGTTCTGGTGAAGCTGTTGTTTGGCTTTCTGTTTTGGTTCAAGCTCTGCATCCCATAATTAGACTCGCCCTTCGTCCTCCCGGCTGACCACGGCTTGACAGGAAAAGCCCTGCCGCTGCGTTTCTTTCTGCTTTTTGTGTGTAGATGTACAGTACATGTTTGTTGCATATCTGAAATATAGTTTATATGCGAACTCACGCGCTAAATTTAGTTTTTTTTTGTGACTATTTTCAGGTGTCATGTGGTGCAAAGCAGGAGGTTTGACTGCAGCGCTGCCGATCAGACAAGACAGAACACGGCTCTCTCTCACACACACACACACACACACACACACACACACACACACACACACACACACACCTGACTGACTGGGATCTGGCAGTGCAACCAAAGGAATTGTTTTTTTTATTCCTGAAAGGGGAACTTTGAAAACATGACTTAATGTCACTTCACGTGTGTCGACCTGCTGACCCCCGCTTTCAGAGAGAGGTCGCGGTTGGAAAAACAGAGGGCCTCGTAGCGGAGGGGGCGGAGCTTCAGCG
>JBAMJR010000628.1:0-10000 GCA_038501785.1 Myoxocephalus aenaeus | reverse complement strand
GACTTCTCTCTCCTTCTTGTTCCCTCATCTTCTCTCCTTCTTGTTCCCTCGTCTTCTGTCTCTCTTCTTGTTCCCTCATCTTCTCTCCTTCTTGTTCCCTCGTCTTCTCTTTCCTTCGTCTTGTTCCCTCGACTTCTCTCTCCTTCTTCTTGTTCTCTCTCTCCTTCGTTCCAATTTAGCTAAATGTGTTCAAACTTCACATGTGATCCCTCGAGATATTCCAAATGTGCACCCTGCTGGAGGTTTGTTTAAACTGCATAATGGCATGATGTCCCTTTGGAGTGGAGCGTGGCTGTGTGTGTGTGTGTGTGTGTGTGTGTGTGTGTGTGTGTGTGTACACACGTGTGTTCCATGTGGAATATCCCTACAGACTTCTGTTTTGTTTACGTCTTACTACCCCAGCTGGCCTCGTCACTGGGGAGCCACATCTGTAAACATCATGCCTGCAGCGGCCTCTGTGTGTGTGTGTGTGTGTGTGTGTGTGTGTGTGTGTGTGTGTGTGTGTGTGTGTGTGTGTGTGTGTGTGTGTGTGTGTGTGTGCATTTACACGAAAAATCTCAAGAGGTTATTTCCCTGTTTATTTCATTCCTCTTTATCAACACATACTAGTAGCGCTTGTGTGCGTGCACGTGTTGCAGAGCAGTAGCGTTTACTCTGCTGCCTTCCAGCTAAATGTTGAGTAAACAAATACATTTGAAAATATGGTATCAGATGTGATTCCACACGGCGGGAGACATCGTTAGAGCTCCTCTGAGACCTCTGAGTGTTCCGTGAAACTTAAATCGGTCTTCTAATTCTTTAAAACCAACACTTGCGCCGCAGCCCCGCCGGTCTTTGCGTGCTGAGAGTGTCGAGCCGGTTTTGTTTGGCGCCGACCGATCAGGCGTACGGGACACGGACACAGGCCGACATCAAAGCCGGCATTCAGAGTCGTGGCCTACTTACCTCGCTCTCTGCCCGGCGCTCTCTTTCAGTCCACAAACCACAATAAAACCCTCACATAGTCACAGTGGGATCGGCCCGCTGTCATGTGCGTACGGTTTAAAGTACTTCAGGGTCCACGCCGCATCGTGTCTGCACTCGTCGGTCCTGAAAAAGCGATTCGTCACATTTAAAAGCCGGGGAGATTCCTGGCCTTGCAGCGGCCCAGGCTAGCACGCGTTAGCCGGGCCCGCGCTGTAATCATGTGCATTTCTTCACTGCAGCCCCGCAGCGGGGGATAACCCAGCTGACCTGCAGTATTATGGTTCAGCTGGGGAGCGACAGACTCCTCCCTCCACTGGGAGAGAAAGTAGCTTTATTTTGAAGGCCCAGTGGTTTTAACTTGCAGCGGTCGCTCCTCTTTAACATGAACTATTAGCGCTTACTTTCCTTTTTCTATGAAGCCACGCACGCCACTGCTGCTGTCGCTGGCTTTTTGATTTTTAAGGTCATTGCTTCAGATTAACAGGGTTCTTCTTACGGTCATGGAAAACCTGGAAAAGTCATGGAATTTTAAAATGGTTATTTCCAGGCCTGGAAAAGTCCTTGAAAAAAATCCCAAAGGTTTTGTAAAAGTCATGTAAATGTGTTATATTCATGCGTTCATGTTGTTCATTTACGCTGAGTTTGAAATAATTAATATGCTTTTAAAAGAAAGACGCTCAGAATATAAGCAGGCATACATACAGGCATCTATATAAATGTTTATTCTTTTAATCAAACTATTGTCTCATTCATTTGTGTCATTTAAGGTTTACTGTGTGCTTTGTATTCTCATTGTTAGTTTAAATACTACATTTACTCACTTTTTCTGGAACTCAAATCTCCCAGCGCATCATCTCGGAGGGCGACACCTTTTCCCGCGCTGACAGGTGTGAGACACCTTGTGGCGTTCCCACATCACAGCCGATAGCGGGCGTCCCGTAAAAGTCGGGTTACAAGCCACTCCTACCTCCGGTCAGTGTCCCCGCTGTAGCACTACTAGTTAGCGGAAAGCTAGCGGAAGTTAGCGGAGAAGTAACGGAGCGCTAGCAGGAGCCCCAGCTGGCTACAGCGGGGAGCTAACGGGGACACTGACCGAAGGTAGTAGCGGCTCGTAACCCGACTTTTACGGTACAAAAGGCCTGAGAAGAATCAAACCAAGCAACTCTAGAAACGACAAAACGGTCCCAAAGAATGTGGAGAAGCAGGTGAGGACTTCTGTCGGTCGATTAGCAGAAGAAGAAGAAGAAGAAGAAGAAGAAGAAGAAGAAGAAGAAGATGAGAAACCGGGCGAGAAACGGTTAACGGCTTCCACAGCGTCGGGCCAATATTCTGTCTCACCCTCTCCTCTCCTTTCCTGTCTGTCTCTCGCTGTCTGTCAGCCCACAGAGGAGTCATGCAGCTTGCAGGCCGTGACTCTCTGGCCGGCGTTACTGCAGAGGTGTGCAGAGCTGCACACACACACACACACACACACACACACACACACACACACCCAGATGCCTCCGACTGTTCCCACAGCAGGGCAGACATCAGGCTGTTTATTTAACTATTAGCCTGGGGGAAGGGAGGCCGAGCTGGCTGAGCAGAAGAGGGGGAGTTTACACGTACACCTCAACACACACTAAGGTTCACCTGGAAACATTTCAAATTCAGCCTTTTTTATTCTCTCCTGAAACAAGCTAAAACGTCACTTATGTCCCGTAAAGTTCTGACGGCCGCACTCGGAACGTGAGAACGACCGTCGCGAGAACGACATGAGGGTAAAACTGTGAAAGCGGCCGAAAGTTTTAATCCACGTAAAAAGAGTCGCTGGTTGAAACCCATCCGGTAAGCTAACGTTACATTTGTGCGTAGCTAGGTTAGCTCGCTAGCTAGCTAGCTAGCTAGCTAGCTAGAAGGAGAAGTATTCAAACATGAGTAAAAAAAGAAAAGCATTATCAGCGCATTTGACCAGTGTGAAGGTGGAGCTTTCTATCCTAATATGATGCTGGATAGTTTAATAAATAATAATGATTAATATGTTAATGGTTCTAATGTGTGAGTCACTCTCTAATCTACAATATGACAACATCACAATCTGTGTCCGGTAAACGTAGTACCACAAGGTTTCCTTTGAAGTAGAGCACAGTAGTATAAGTAGTATTCTGTTGAGTTGCATAATGTTTTAAGTGGTTTTTGGACCTTTTGTCGATTACTTTGGGGTAGAATGAGTGAGAATAGTAAAATAATAGAATATTTGCCTAATAATATCTTTTTTACACTTTTTTGTTGTACATTCACTATAATGTAAATACAGTCACTCTCACCCTCAGTGAACCACAACACACTCTCTCTGCCTCCCACACACACACACACACACACACACAAACGTGCGGTACGGTCGTGCTCCGTGCCGCACGACCGTAGCGACACCGTTCCCACGTCAGCAGCGTGTGTGTGTGTGTGTGTGTGTGTGTGTGTGTGTGTGTGTGTGTGTGTGTTATGGATCTCGTAAAAAAAAAGAAAACAACTGCCGATCCCGGAGTGATGTGTAGATTTGAGTTTGAGCTTGTTTCTGTGTGAAAGACACTGTTGTCGACTCCGTGAGATTTTGAAGGAGGAGGAAGAGGAAGATGAAGAAGATGAGTGTGTGTGTGTGTGTGTGTGTGGAGTATAATCACACACAATTGGATCATTGAAAAAGCCCCGGGCCAACACTGACAAACACAGCTGCTTACTGACACAGTAAATCTACTGGATGACTGACTCTCTGCCCTTCTCTGCCTGGCTTTCACACACACACACACACACACACACACACACACACACACACACACACACACACACACACACACACACCCTTGACAGTGAGCCTGTCTGAGGGTTCGAGCAGTGCCACTGGGCCTCAGGTTGGATAATAGCTCTTGGCCTGTCGCAGCGGAGTGTGAGCTGTCCAAAAAGCTGTCAGCGTCCCACTTACCCCTAAAACCAGCGGGACGACGGCCGGCGCTTACGGGATCTTTGCCGGCGGTCTCTTCCCGACACACTTCAGCTGACACACGCCTTGTTATGGCTGCCAGAGTCACGTCCGGCGTGTAACTCTCCTTACCGTAACCGAGGGTTAAGAGCACATATAGTTCGCATCCCATTGTCCTGGGGAAGGTTCATTCGGGTCAGTGGAGAGTAAAAAAAGGTTTTCCCAGCATTCTTGGAAAGAGAGGAACTGAACTTTGCTTCCACCACATCTGGAGAACCGTGAAAAACTCACCAATGACGGATTAAAAAACAACTCTGTCCCAATTTTTTTATCATATATGAAATCTTATTTTTTGTTCTTTCTGCTGCAACGCAGAGGCCATTTGAGGACTAAACTAACCATTAAATTCAGGAAAAGATTGTGGTTTGGAGTTAAAAGTGGAGGACGTATAGGTTGCGCAACAAAACAGTTAAGTTCACACTGGAAAAAGTCCTCCGTCTGCACTGTTGTTGTTGTTCGCGCTGTTAGCACCGTTAGCACTGTTGTCGTTAGCGCTGTTAGCACTGTTAGGACTGTTGTCGTTCGCGCTGTTAGCACTGTTAGAACTGTTAGGACTGTTAGGACTGTTGTCGTTCGCGCTGTTAGCGCTGTTCGCACTGTTTTCGTTGTTCGCGCTGTTATCGCTGTTAGAACTGTTAGTACTGTTGTCGTTCGCGCTGTTAGCACTGTTAGGACTGTTTGAGTTGTTCGCGCTGTTAGCACTGTTAGGACTGTTGTCGTTCGCGCTGTTAGCACTGTTAGGACTGTTTGAGTTGTTTGCGCTGTTAGCACTGTTAGTACTGTTGTCGTTCGCACTGTTAGCACTGTTAGGACTGTTAGGACTGTTGTCGTTCGCGCTGTTAGCGCTGTTAGCACTGTTAGGACTGTTGTCGTTCGCGCTGTTAGCGCTGTTAGGACTGTTTTAGTTGTTCGCGCTGTTAGCACTGTTAGGACTGTTTTCGTTGTTCGCGCTGTTAGCACCGTTAGCACTGTTAGGACTGTTAGCACAGTTTGCTCTTAGCCACCAGCCACATGTCATTCATAGCCGTTTGCAGGCAGGAAGCTAACCCGGCTGCGGCAGCGGGTCGATCACAAGCACAAACCATAACAAATTGTCATGTTTGATATCGTTCTGGGCACAAAAAGGATCGGTTGCAGCGGTGATTCGACTGAGGAAGTCTGGACACCACCTGCTGCTGTGTTATTTGAGTCGATACCTTCACACTGTACGCTAGTTATAAACATCCAGCTACATAATTGAATTAGCATTCAACCCATCCTAAGATATTTTGGGAGCAGCGGGCCCTTGAGGGAACCACATGGAGGACTACAGAAGTGGAGGAAAGTACTACCCGTAGAGCCGGGGTTCCTCCTGCCGTCACAACACGGCCAAAGGTCAGGAGGTCCTCAAAAGGTTTATCGGCCCGCTGGGAGAGTTCCTGCTGTGGAAAAAAGAAAGAAAACCCTGTTTGATACTTCACTTTCAGACTAAACTTTGGCGTTCCCGCTCCAGCGATGCAGCACAGAGACGCTCTCCTCCCTCATCCATCTGCTCATCTTCATCACGGAGGACGAGGAACACGTCACTGTTTCATCTTAGCAAAGAGAACTCATAATAGTCTTGTATATTTTCTGTGTGTGTGTGTGTGTGTGTGTGTGTGTGTGTGTGTGTGTGTGTGTGTGTGTGTGTGTGTGTGTGTGTGTGTCATTAAATGAGGTAACAGCATTATGACCCCTCCTTTTCTCTTTATGCTTCTTTTATTCCCCCCCCCCCCTCTTCATCATCAAACCTCCCTCTGGCCACAGCCGGGGCACCAGATGAGAATATGAACTCGGAGAAAGAAGTTAATCTCCCACACAAACGCCGAGCGGAGGCTGTAACTCGATACAGCTTTGCATTGTGGGAGGCCGGCTTGTCCTCATCTCGTGGAATTAATACAAGTTGTCCACTTGTGAGGGACGAGATTAAAATGTAGTCGGCTCTTATTAAACCCCGGGAACGAACGCAGAGGCACAAAGGATCTCAGTGAGAGGGTTAGAAGGTGTGAACGCGTGTGTGTGTGTGTGTGTGTGTGTGTGTGTGTGTGTGTGTGTGTGGCGTACATTAGGGCGCAGTGTGTGTGCAGGGCGGGGGCTCGAGATTCCCAAGCAGGCCTTATTGGAGATGATTACTCTCATAAAACCTCTGCTCTCTAAATTGCCTCCTCCTCCTCCCATCTGCAGTCTAAACACACTTAATCAAGCGCAGGTGTGTCCTGATGCGTTTATGGACGAATCGCTGACAGACGCTTTTCCTCGGCGAAGGAAGAGAAGAAGAAGAAGAAGAAGAAGAAGAAGAAGAAGAAGAAGAAGAAGAAGAAGAAGAAGAAGAAGAAGAAGAAGAAGAAGAAGAAGAAGAAGAGGCGTCGACTTCGCGTTGCGGAGGACAAAAAAAGCACACATGAGAATAAATGTTTCACTTATTGGTTTTCTTTTACTTTGCCGCCTAATTTTCTTCCTCTCCATCAATTCCTCCCCCTCCTCCTCCTCCTCCTCCTCCTCCTCCTCCTCCCATCTCTCCATCTCTCCCTCGGTGTCTTAATTCACCGGCGGATCAGCCCGTGTTGGGGATCTGCGGGTTAATACGGTTACCGGGATAACAATCTCCCCCGCTGCATCGCTCCATGATAGATGGGCACAGTGTGTGTGTGTGTGTGTGTGTGTGTGTGTGTGTGTGGTGTGTGTGTGTGTGTGTGTGTGTGTGTGTGTGTGTGTGTGTGTGTGTGTGTGTGTGTGTGTGCACGAGTGATTGAGCAAGTGGGTGAGTGAGTGAGAGATAAAGTAAGCGGCGGCTGTGTAAAAAAATGTGTGTGTGTGTGTGTGTGTGTGTGTGTGTGTGTGTGTGTGTGTGTGTGTGTGTGTGTGTGTGTGTGTGTGTGTGTGTGTGTGTGTGTGTGCGTGCGTGTGGGGTCCGCGGAGCGAGAGCGTGGAAGCAGTGGGGGCCGCGGTATCCGTCAGAGGAGAACAATGGCTTTTAAATGAATCTGGGAGGTCGTAAATCACACAAAGAGGGAGCCCAAACGCGGCGCTGATTGCCTGGACGTCGAGGAGTCGGCGGGACGACAGGAAGGAGAGAGCGAGCGAGAGAACGAGCGAGAGAACGAGCGAGAGAATGAGCGAGAGCCCCAGCGAGACACCTTGTTAACGCCCGAACAAAACGCCTCCATTAGGAACCAATGGCCTACTTATGCAAATGAGTCCACATGCGCACGCTTCCTCTCCTGGAAAGTTCTGTCCTTGGGAGGCTGATGCAGTCAGTCAGGACGAATCTAAATACATCAAAGGACAAACACTCTTAGGTTATGTATCTGTCAGTGAGGGGGGGGGGGGGGGGGGGGGGGGGGAGACTGTGTATGGAAAAAGACGTAGCCGTCGTTTGTGGACCGCCGCTTTGAAGCCTCGAGTTCTGCGATTGCGCCGTCGCCATCTTGGTTTTTACGGCCGTCACAATGTTGTTGTTTTTTCAACTGATGAATGGAAGTGAACATACATGGAGTGCAGAGGAGTGAAACCAATGCTGGAGTTCCTTAAAGCTGCAGTCTCTCTCCTGACCACCAGGGGGCGACTCCTCTGGTTGTATAGAAGTCTTATGCTTCATGTGTTAAAGCTGCATTCTCTCTACTGACCACCAGGGGGGTGACTCCTCTGGTTGTATAGAAGTCTATGCTTCATGTGTTAAAGCTGCATTCTCTCTCCTGACCACCAGGGGGTGACTCCTCTGATTGTATAGAAGTCTATGCTTCATGTGTTAAAGCTGCATTCTCTCTCCTGACCACCAGGGGGTGACTCCTCTGGTTGTATAGAAGTATATGCTTCATGTGTTAAAGCTTCATTCTCTCTCCTGACCACCAGGGGGTGACTCCTCTGATTGTATAGAAGTCTATGCTTCATGTGTTAAAGCTTCATTCTCTCCTGACCACCAGGGGGCGACTCCTCTGGTTGTATAGAAGTCTATATAAATGACTCTACTTCTCTTGATGTATTCCCTCAGTAAACATTGTAAACATGAGTTTATGTCTCAATCTCTAGTTTCAAGTCTTCTTCAATACAGCATGATGCTCATTTAGTAAATTATGGTCATTTAGAGTCAAACAGACCATAAAGCAGGGGACGCTTTAGGGGCGGGGCTACAAGGTGATTGACAGGTCTGGGAGTAGTCCTTTCACAGTTGTTTTCTACTTCATGAAAAGTTAATTGTAAAATGTTTTGGTCGCCTAAAATTCTCTTTTTCAACGTTCGGTCAAACTTAGCTCCGCCCTTTTGTGTCACTTCTGGTTGCCAGAAACCAAGATGGCGTCAACCAAGATGACGAACCTGATGCTTCAAAACTACAGTCCACGAACCAATTTTTAAAAACCAAGATGTTTTTTTTCCTGAACCAAACTAAAAGGTTTTGTTGCCTAAACCAAACCAGCAGGTCAGAACGTGGCTCTACTGAAGCGCCGGTAACGAGCAGGTGTCGGTTCCACCTGTGCTGACATCACACTCTTTCCTCACACCGTTGATCTCTCCAAATATTGGAGAACGTTGAGCTCCATAAACACGGCAGCGAAAGACTAACGCCTTGCCTAACTGAATATACGTCTTTCTTAATCTCATATAATTTAAATCGGCCCCCGATGAAGACATAATCTCACGTCACGCTGGTGTCTGTGCCGCGTTAATAAGGAGCTGTAAATCATTAGAGCTTCATCATGGTGAGCGCTGCCTCAGAGCAGATGAGTGGCAGGCAGAGCGTGATTACAGGCGGTGTGCAGAGAAAACATGCAATTACACATGTAGAGGAGGCACTTTGCACACTTCATGTTTATCTCTCTGCTCGTGTGGAGGAAACATAACATAACCACTTCATTTACTCACGGGCAGTTAAAGGTTCATATTTTTAAACACCCAGATACTTATACTCCATATTGTACTTTTCACTTTGTGAGCTAGTTATTTTACAGGTTGATATTTTATAACATGTGATGAGTTCATGAAGCGCTGTTCGAGGTTAAATAACAATAACAATAACACTTTTTTTACCTTTTGACTCATAATAAAAAAGTGTGTAACGTAAAAGTCGGGTTACAAGCCGCTCCTACCTCCGGTCAGTGTCCCTGCTGTAGCAAGCTAGCAGCAGCGCTAGCTAGCTGCTAGCTCCCCGCTGCTGCTGCCACTGCCCGCATCCCCCCTGCCCGAGTCGGGTGTCGAGCCGGGGCTGGTCCCGCTACCTTCGGTGGTTGTCGGGGAGCTAGTGGAGAGCTAGCGGAGAGCTAGCAGGAGAGCTAGCTGGCTACAGCGAGGAGCTAACGGGGACAATGACCGAAGGTAGTAGCGGCTCGTAACCCGTAATTTTTACGGTATTTGGGTTCTTTGTGCTGTCGAGGAGTTGTGAGAAGTTCCAGCAAACGGGGATTTCCCTTTTAAACTCTTTAAGATGGCTTCATTTAAATAAAAGGTCAAATTATCCAATACTTCACCGACAAGTCCAGAACAAACGTTTGCAGCAGAGATTTAAAAAAAAGAAAGAAAAGAAATGAATCTGATCCCGTCTTTCTTATAGAATAATTATGAGCTGTTTAATAATACATCATTAAAACTACTGATGACAAGATGTGTGTTTCAATCAATACATTTACATTCATGATTCATTTCCTTATTTCATTTGTGTGTTTTTATGAAGAAAAATTAAAAAGACTATAAATGACTATATCAAAGTAAAAGGATGAACTTTAGAGTTCTTGATGGTTTACTGACTTCAAAGCGGTTAAAATGATTTTTGGGACAGTACAAAAAAAAAAAAAATCTGGATTATTGTAGACAATATGGATGAATATGAATAGTCCCTTTTCTGGCCCGATGGGATCAAAGTGTTCGCTTGGTCAGAGGTTTGTTCGTGGTCGTGCTCTCTCTTTAACACACGTCTATATTTACTCCTCCTCCTCTCCTCCATCGCTCCTCTCCTCCTCCTCTCCTCCTCCGTCTCTCTCCTTCCTCGGTGTGTACTGTTGCAGTGAA
>JBAMJR010000627.1:15000-29397 GCA_038501785.1 Myoxocephalus aenaeus | reverse complement strand
GTCCAGCCGTGCTGTCAAAGACCACATAAAGAGTATAGCCCTGATGTCAAAGCACACGCAGAGAGTCTAGCCGTGCTGTCAAAGACCACATAAAGAGTATAGCCCTGATGTCAAAGCACACGCAGAGAGTCTAGCCGTGCTGTCAAAGACCACATAAAGAGTCTAGCCGTGATGTCAAAGCACACGCAGGGTCAAGCTCTGACGCCAAGGCCAACACATTGCGAGGGATCATCACGCTTTTGACGCACATGTCAGAAAAGGGCCTTCCCGAGGTCCCACAATGTCGAGGTTCCTACCAATCGATCGGTAATCCACTAGTTAGTATTGACAAGTGCGACGTTCAAGTCTCTGGCGGCTTCAGAACAAAAGATATTAGCTGAGGGATCACACCACGTGGTTTTCTTCCGTAATCCTAACCCTAACCCTAACCCCCTAACCCTTTTAATAACGTTAAAAGTACAGCTAAATTGAGTCGGTGGAAAAAAGACGGCAACAATCTTGCGACTTCAAACCCCATCCAACCTTGCTCACCTCCCGACCCCGGGCCCCCAAACTTAAGCCCACCCCCGGAGTTAAAACACATTATTCGCTCGATTTAGGGAACCGGACCCCTGGTCCTATAGAGTAAGACGGCAGGGACAAGTCGTGACGGGGCGCATGCGTGCGGTTACGCAGCCATTCCCAAGAACATATAAAGAGTCTAGCCGTGATGTCAAAGGACACGCAGAGGGTCTAACAACGACGGATTTCGAAAAGAGTACCACGTATGTAACCATTGAGACTGTGCGCATCTTCCAGTAGTAGTGGGATCACTGTGTGTAAAGTATTGACGTCGCGAGCTGCGAGAAAGCAACAGCTATACCTCATAGATTTCTTTCTCCGTGTTTTGAGGTCCTACGGTTTCCTCGTTCCACAAACGCATCTGAAAGCTCGTCAAATGACACAGGCGGAAGCAGACGGTCATTTCAAGTGGTCTTTCATTATGGTGCAACGAAGATTTATGAAACAAATGGCTCATTTCTTTATTTCTGAACCGAAAAACATGATTTTTGGACTGGAAAGGCTTGTGAAAATGTCATTGCTTGTGTTTATTGTGATTATTATTGCAGATTCTGATGATTTAGGTCTTAATCTTTCTAAAGAGGTGCAGTATTACTCTGGGGCCTGATGGGAAGTCACCAAAAATACAATTCTTTATGAAAACATTTATAACATAGGTGTGCTGTTGTGTTTGTTTAGAGATTTCCACTCTATTTAAGTAACACACACACATAGAGTTATGAACTGATACAACCCATTGTTGTAGCTTTATATTATTGTTTAGTTTACATACCATTTATGACGTCATCTCAAGTCCTTTATTGTAAACCTGTATTGAGGATGACTACTTAGCTGTCTCACCTCAAGGTATTTGATTTGAACTCACAATCAATTAATATACCACTACCAGTGGGTTTCTACTAAACCCAACCACCTGGGGATGCACGTCTCACCTCAAGTCCCCCTCCCAGAGGGTTAAAGAAATAAAAGGATGGAAAATGTGAAGGCTTGAATACCAATATTAATATCCACTGTTTTATTATGTTGTGATGTATTATTGAGTGCACTTTTCTTTGAGAGAGGGACAGAAACATGTTCAATTTTGACTAATAAGTTTTATTCTAATAGACACTGTGTGATGTAATACTTACCTGGTATCGTAACATGTCATTTTGTACACTTATTATGAGGAAACAGGTTGTACAGAAGCTAATCGTTGAAACTGTTGTACCTAAGGTCACATATGATGTATAATTACAAAGATACAAGTATATCCACATGTGTTACTGTTATAACAGTTGGAGTAGCATAAGGGATAAAGAGTCTAGCGCTGATGTCAAAGCACACGCAGGGTCAAGCTCTGACGCCAAGGCCAACACATTCTCCTCACGAAGCAGTCTTTTAATTCAAATTAATTACTTTAAAACCACTTAGAGATCTGGATCCTTTTCCTAAACCAAGAGGGGCTTCTCAACATGCATACCCTGAAATATGGGGTCAAAAGCTGCAAGTTAAGGGCCCTAACCAGACCCTAGAGTATAGCCCTGATGTCAAAGCACACATAAAGAGTCTAGCCCTGATGTCAAAGCACACGCAGAGAGTCTAGCCGTGCTGTCAAAGCACACGCAGAGAGTCTAGCCGTGCTGTCAAAGACCACATAAAGAGTATAGCCCTGATGTCAAAGCACACATAGAGAGTCTAGCCGTGATGTCAAAGACCACATAAAGAGTATAGCCCTGATGTCAAAGCACACATAGAGAGTCTAGCCGTGATGTCAAAGACCACATAAAGAGTCTAGCCGTGATGTCAAAGCACACGCAGAGAGTCTAGCCGTGCTGTCAAAGCACACGCAGAGAGTCTAGCCGTGCTGTCAAAGACCACATAAAGAGTATAGCCGTGATGTCAAAGCACACATAAAGACTCTAGCCGTGATGTCAAAGACCACATAAAGAGTCTAGCCGTGCTGTCAAAGACCACATAAAGAGTCTAGCCGTGATGTCAAAGCACACATAAAGAGTCTAGCCGTGATGTCAAAGCACACGCAGAGAGTCTAGCCGTGCTGTCAAAGACCACATAAAGAGTATAGCCCTGATGTCAAAGCACACGCAGAGAGTCTAGCCGTGCTGTCAAAGACCACATAAAGAGTATAGCCCTGATGTCAAAGCACACATAGAGAGTCTAGCCGTGATGTCAAAGACCACATAAAGAGTATAGCCCTGATGTCAAAGCACACATAAAGAGTATAGCCCTGATGTCAAAGAACACATAAAGAGTCTAGCCGTGATGTCAAAGCACACGCAGAGAGTCTAGCCGTGCTGTCAAGGACCACATAAAGAGTATAGCCCTGATGTCAAAGGACACAAAGAGTATAGCCCTGATGTCAAAGCACACATAAAGAGTCTAGCCGTGATGTCAAAGCACACGCAGAGAGTCTAGCCGTGCTGTCAAAGACCACATAAAGAGTATAGCCCTGATGTCAAAGCACACATAAAGAGTCTAGCCGTGATGTCAAAGCACACATAAAGAGTATAGCCCTGATGTCAAAGCACACATAAAGAGTCTAGCCGTGATGTCAAAGCACACGCAGAGAGTCTAGCCGTGCTGTCAAAGACCACATAAAGAGTATAGCCGTGATGTCAAAGCACACATAAAGAGTCTAGCCGTGATGTCAAAGCACACGCAGAGAGTCTAGCCGTGCTGTCAAAGACCACATAAAGAGTCTAGCCGTGATGTCAAAGCACACGCAGAGAGTCTAGCCGTGCTGTCAAAGACCACATAAAGAGTCTAGCCGTGCTGTCAAAGAACACATAAAGAGTCTAGCCGTGATGTCAAAGCACATGCAGAGAGTCTAGCCGTGCTGTCAAAGACCACATACAGAGTATAGCCCTGATGTCAAAGCACACATAGAGAGTCTAGCCGTGATGTCAAAGCACACATAAAGAGTATAGCCCTGATGTCAAAGCACACATAAAGAGTCTAGCCGTGATGTCAAAGCACACGCAGAGAGTCTAGCCGTGCTGTCAAGGACCACATAAAGAGTATAGCCCTGATGTCAAAGAACACATAAAGAGTCTAGCCGTGATGTCAAAGCACACGCAGAGAGTCTAGCCGTGCTGTCAAAGACCACATAAAGAGTATAGCCCTGATGTCAAAGCACACGCAGAGAGTCTAGCCGTGCTGTCAAAGACCACATAAAGAGTCTAGCCGTGATGTCAAAGCACACGCAGGGTCAAGCTCTGACGCCAAGGCCAACAGATTGCGAGGGATCATCACGCTTTTGACGCACATGTCAGAAAAGGGCCTTCCCGAGGTCCCACAATGTCGAGGTTCCTACCAATCGATCGGTAATCCACTAGTTAGTATTGACAAGTGCGACGTTCAAGTCTCTGGCGGCTTCAGAACAAAAGATATTAGCTGAGGGATCACACCACGTGGTTTTCTTCCGTAATCCTAACCCTAACCCTAACCCCCTAACCCTTTTAATAACGTTAAAAGTACAGCTAAATTGAGTCGGTGGAAAAAAGACGGCAACAATCTTGCGACTTCAAACCCCATCCAACCTTGCTCACCTCCCGACCCCGGGCCCCCAAACTTAAGCCCACCCCCGGAGTTAAAACACATTATTCGCTCGATTTAGGGAACCGGACCCTGGTCCTATAGAGTAAGACGGCGGGGACAAGTCGTGACGGGGCGCATGCGTGCGGTTACGCAGCCATTCCCAAGAACATATTAAAGAGTCTAGCCGTGATGTCAAAGGACACGCAGAGGGTCTAACAACGACGGATTTCGAAAAGAGTACCACGTATGTAACCATTGAGACTGTGCGCATCTTCAGTAGCAGTGGGATCACTGTGTGTAAAGTATTGACGTCGCGAGCTGCGAGAAAGCAACAGCTATACCTCATAGATTTCTTTCTCCGTGTTTTGAGGTCCTACGGTTTCCTCGTTCCACAAACGCATCTGAAAGCTCGTCAAATGACACAGGCGGAAGCAGACGGTCATTTCAAGTGGTCTTTCATTATGGTGCAACGAAGATTTATGAAACAAATGGCTCATTTCTTTATTTCTGAACCGAAAAACATGATTTTTGGACTGGAAAGGCTTGTGAAAATGTCATTGCTTGTGTTTATTGTGATTATTATAGCAGATTCTGATGATTTAGGTCTTAATCTTTCTAAAGAGGTGCAGTATTACTCTGGGGCCTGATGGGAAGTCACCAAAAATACAATTCTTTATGAAAACATTTATAACATAGGTGTGCTGTTGTGTTTGTTTAGAGATTTCCACTCTATTTAAGTAACACACACACATAGAGTTATGAACTGATACAACCCATTGTTGTAGCTTTATATTATTGTTTAGTTTACATACCATTTATGACGTCATCTCAAGTCCTTTATTGTAAACCTGTATTGAGGATGACTACTTAGCTGTCTCACCTCAAGGTATTTGATTTGAACTCACAATCAATTAATATACCACTACCAGTGGGTTTCTACTAAACCCAACCACCTGGGGATGCACGTCTCACCTCAAGTCCCCCTCCCAGAGGGTTAAAGAAAAAGAAGGATGGAAAATGTGAAGGCTTGAATACCAATATTAATATCCACTGTTTATTATGTTGTGATGTATTATTGAGTGCACTTTTCTTTGAGAGAGGGACAGAAACATGTTCAATTTTGACTAATAAGTTTTATTCTAATAGACACCGTGTGATGTAATACTTACCTGGTATCGTAACATGTCATTTTGTACACTTATTATGAGGAAACAGGTTGTACAGAAGCTAATCGTTGAAACTGTTGTACCTAAGGTCACATATGATGTATAATTACAAAGATACAAGTATATCCACATGTGTTACTGTTATAACAGTTGGAGTAGCATAAGGGATAAAGAGTCTAGCGCTGATGTCAAAGCACACGCAGGGTCAAGCTCTGACGCCAAGGCCAACACATTCTCCTCACGAAGCAGTCTTTTAATTCAAATTAATTACTTTAAAACCACTTAGAGATCTGGATCCTTTTCCTAAACCAAGAGGGGCTTCTCAACATGCATACCCTGAAATATGGGGTCAAAAGCTGCAAGTTAAGGGCCCTAACCAGACCCTAATGTAGTTTTCTTTTGATCTTTTTTGACAAGTGCAAAAATGACAATAAACTCCTAAATATTCATTTGTTTTCTCCCATTTTTCTCACAGACACTCAGTAGAGGGCCTACAATGAGGTCATTGGGTGAAATCCCCTTAAAAATATCCACAAGGCTTAATTGGCTGTATGAAATCCAGGATTTAAAGAGGGTGTCAGGCCTAACAAACCTGAGACCACCTGAATAGTCTGAGCTGATCAGAGCTTTTTTTGCTCTGAACATGTCAGAGCTTAGCTTTCTTTTTGACGTTGTAGCCACTGCCAAATGGGATCCAACCATGTTGGTTGTGACTCTGTAGCCCTTAGCATCTCTGCGTGGGAGTGGTTTGAAGACCCCCCCAAAACACCAATTTCACTCCTTCAAAGGCTCATATCTCCTCAGGAAAGATTTTAAGTGCTTGAAACTTGATGGGATCATTGTCCTGGAAGCCTTGAAGAGGATTCCAAAAGGACAAGTCTGTAGACCCTATAGAAAGCTAACTTCCGGTAGCAGCATGCTAGCTAGTTAAAACCAAGTGGCCCTAGTAGAGCATCCTCGGTTGTCCACCATCCTCTAGTTTTGGGATCACACCACGTGGTTTTCTTCCGTAATCCTACCCCCTAGTATAGCCGAACCTGGGAAACTATGGATGCAAGTTAACCAGTTTATGCTGGCTCGAGCGTGCAGTAACGCCGGCGGCCAGCGGGGGCAGCCGAAGGAGTCTAGCCGAACCTGGGAAACTATGGATGCAAGTTAACCAGTTTATGCTGGCTCGAGCGTGCAGTAACGCCGGCGGCCAGCGGGGGCAGCCAAAGGAGTCTAGCCGTGCTGTCATAGAACACATAAAGAGTCTAGCCGTGATGTCAA
The DNA here is from genome assembly GCA_038501785.1 of Myoxocephalus aenaeus. Lineage (NCBI taxonomy): Eukaryota > Metazoa > Chordata > Actinopteri > Perciformes > Cottidae > Myoxocephalus > Myoxocephalus aenaeus. The sequence continues at coordinate 22,864 of JBAMJR010000627.1, read as the reverse complement.
AGCACACGCAGAGAGTCTAGCCGTGCTGTCAAAGCACACGCAGAGAGTCTAGCCGTGCTGTCAAAGACCACATAAAGAGTATAGCCGTGATGTCAAAGCACACGCAGAGAGTCTAGCCGTGCTGTCAAAGCACACGCAGAGAGTCTAGCCGTGCTGTCAAAGACCACATAAAGAGTATAGCCGTGATGTCAAAGCACACATAAAGAGTCTAGCTGTGATGTCAAAGACCACATAAAGAGTCTAGCCGTGCTGTCAAAGACCACATAAAGAGTCTAGCCGTGATGTCAAAGCACACATAAAGAGTCTAGCCGTGATGTCAAAGCACACGCAGAGAGTCTAGCCGTGATGTCAAAGCACACATAAAGAGTATAGCCCTGATGTCAAAGCACACATAAAGAGTCTAGCCGTGATGTCAAAGCACACGCAGAGAGTCTAGCCGTGCTGTCAAAGACCACATAAAGAGTATAGCCCTGATGTCAAAGCACACGCAGAGAGTCTAGCCGTGCTGTCAAAGCACACGCAGAGAGTCTAGCCGTGCTGTCAAAGACCACATAAAGAGTATAGCCCTGATGTCAAAGCACACGCAGAGAGTCTAGCCGTGCTGTCAAAGCACACGCAGAGAGTCTAGCCGTGCTGTCAAAGACCACATAAAGAGTATAGCCGTGATGTCAAAGCACACATAAAGAGTCTAGCCGTGATGTCAAAGACCACATAAAGAGTCTAGCCGTGCTGTCAAAGACCACATAAAGAGTCTAGCCGTGATGTCAAAGCACACATAAAGAGTCTAGCCGTGATGTCAAAGCACACGCAGAGAGTCTAGCCGTGCTGTCAAAGACCACATAAAGAGTATAGCCCTGATGTCAAAGCACACGCAGAGAGTCTAGCCGTGCTGTCAAAGACCACATAAAGAGTCTAGCCGTGCTGTCAAAGACCACATAAAGAGTCTAGCCGTGATGTCAAAGCACACGCAGAGAGTCTAGCCGTGATGTCAAAGCACACGCAGAGAGTCTAGCCGTGCTGTCAAAGACCACATAAAGAGTCTAGCCGTGCTGTCAAAGAACACATAAAGAGTCTAGCCGTGATGTCAAAGCACACATAAAGAGTATAGCCCTGATGTCAAAGCACACATAAAGAGTCTAGCCGTGATGTCAAAGACCACATAAAGAGTCTAGCCGTGCTGTCAAAGACCACATAAAGAGTCTAGCCGTGCTGTCAAAGACCACATAAAGAGTCTAGCCGTGATGTCAAAGCACACATAAAGAGTCTAGCCGTGATGTCAAAGCACACGCAGAGAGTCTAGCCGTGCTGTCAAAGACCACATAAAGAGTATAGCCCTGATGTCAAAGCACACATAAAGAGTCTAGCCGTGATGTCAAAGCACACGCAGAGAGTCTAGCCGTGCTGTCAAAGACCACATAAAGAGTATAGCCCTGATGTCAAAGCACACGCAGAGAGTCTAGCCGTGCTGTCAAAGACCACATAAAGAGTATAGCCCTGATGTCAAAGCACACGCAGGGTCAAGCTCTGACGCCAAGGCCAACACATTGCGAGGGATCATCACGCTTTTGACGCACATGTCAGAAAAGGGCCTTCCCGAGGTCCCACAATGTCGAGGTTCCTACCAATCGATCGGTAATCCACTAGTTAGTATTGACAAGTGCGACGTTCAAGTCTCTGGCGGCTTCAGAACAAAAGATATTAGCTGAGGGATCACACCACGTGGTTTTCTTCCGTAATCCTACCCCCTAACCAGGTATAGCCTAACCTGGGAAACTATGGATGCAAGTTAACCAGTTTATGCCGGCTCGAGCGTGCAGTAACGCCGGCGGCCAGCGGGGGCAGCCAAAGGAGTCTAGCCGTGCTGTCAAAGAACACATAAAGAGTCTAGCCGTGATGTCAAAGCACACGCAGAGAGTCTAGCCGTGCTGTCAAAGACCACATAAAGAGTATAGCCCTGATGTCAAAGCACACATAAAGAGTCTAGCCGTGATGTCAAAGCACACGCAGAGAGTCTAGCCGTGCTGTCAAAGACCACATAAAGAGTATAGCCCTGATGTCAAAGCACACGCAGAGAGTCTAGCCGTGCTGTCAAAGACCACATAAAGAGTCTAGCCGTGATGTCAAAGCCCCCCCAAAACACCAATTTTACTCCTTCAACAGTTCATATCTCCTCAGAAAAAAGGTAAAAGTGCTTGAAACTTGATGTGATCCTTGTCCTGGAAGCCTTGAACAGGATTCTAAAAGCACAAGTCTGTAGACCCTATAGAAAGCTAACTTCCGGTAGCAGCATGCTAGCTAGTTAAAACCAAGTGGCCCTAGTAGAGCATCCTCTGTTGTCCACCATCCTCTAGCTTTGGGATCACACCACGTGGTTTTCTTCCGTAATCCTCAACCAACTGCCTGCCAACACCTAAACTTAACCAGGAATTTGCCTAAACTCTCACCTAACCTCAACCAATTGCCTACCAACACCTAAACTCAACCAGGAATTTGCCTAAACTCTCACCTAACCTCAACCACTACCTACCAGCGCCTAAACTCAACCTTGACCTCAACTATTGCTAACCCAACCCAGTCCTTTTACCTTACCTCAACCACTTACCTATTCACGCCTAACTTCAACCCACTCACCGGCCCTCTCGCCGAACCTCAACCAATTTCCTACCAGCACATTACTCAAACAAGTACTTACCTGAACCAATACTCTACCAATAATAACCCCTACCCAGTTCCTCTCACCTAACTTCTACCAATTTCCTACCAGCACCTTACCTTGAAAGTCAGCGCTCAGCTTCAATCACTGACGTTAAAAACCTCAAACCAAGCCAGAAATCTAGGTGTAGTTATGGATTCAGACCTCAACCTGAACAGCCATATCAAGACAATTACAAAATCAGCCTACTACCACCTGAAGAATATATCAAGGGTTAGAGGACTTATGTCTCAACAGGATTTGGAGAAACTTGTCCATGCATTTATCTTCAGTAGACTGGACTACTGTAACGGTGTGTTCACAGGCCTCTGTAAAAAGTCAATCAGAAAGCTGCAGCTGATTCAGAACGCTGCAGCTCGAGTCCTCACTAAGACCAGGAAAGTGGATCACATCACACCAGTTCTGAGGTCTTTGCACTGGCTTCCTGTCAAACAAAGAATTGACTTTAAAATCCTGCTGCTGGTTTATAAAGCACTGAATGGTTTAGGGCCTAAGTATGTTTGTGATCTGCTGCTACCTTATGAACCATCCCGACCCCTCAGGTCGTCTGGGACGGGTCTACTTTCTGTTCCAAGAGTCAGAACTAAACATGGAGAAGCAGCGTTCAGCTTTTCTGCTCCACATATCTGGAACAAGGTCCCTGAAAGCTGCAGGTCTGCTGAGACCCTCAGCTCCTTTAAATCCAGATTGAAGACTTTTCTGTTTGCTGTTGCCTTTAATTGATCCAGATTCAATTGCTGCATCTCACTACTGCATTTTATTTCTTAAACTGCACTGCAACTTTTATTCAATTTTTATTTTTTATTTATCTTTTTGACTGTTTTAATGTTTTCTTAACTGTTTTAAATCCTGTTTTCTACTGTGTTAATGTTTTCTTAACTGTTTTAAATCCTGTTTTCTCTGCATTATGTTTTGATGCTCTTAATGGTTTTATGTGAAGCACTTTGAATCGCCTTGTTGTTGAAATGTGCTATACAAATAAACTTGCCTTGCCTTGCCTTACTCAACCAAAAGCTTACCCATACTAATCATTTGACCAATATGGACCCCAACCCGGTTCCTTCTTACTTTACCTCTTACCATCCCCTTATGAATACTGCCCACTGGGTGAATAGATCTTCGGAGGAGGTATTACTAAATGACATGCGTCGGCCCGTGCACCGCCGTGAGTTTCCATTCAACTACCAAGCCGTCGGGCGAACGTAGGGAGATTCATGAGTAAAGATGAAAAACCTAACCCAACCCCCCTAACTCAACCCCAAACCTAACCCGCCAGTCTCTGGACACCTCCCATGTGGCTCATGGGCTGCCCTCTTTTTGCAGATGCACACCCCCTAACCACAAAGCATCATCTTCCACACCTAACCTTAAGTCGGTTTATGACGTCATCTCAAGTCCTTTATTGTAAACCTGTATTGAGGATGACTACTTAGCTGTCTCACCTCAAGGTATTTGATTTGAACTCACAATCAATTAATATAACCACTACCAGTGGTTTTCTACTGAACCCAACCACCTGGGGGTGCATGTCTCACCTCAAGTCCCCCTCCCAGAGGGTTAAAGAAATAAAACGATGGAAAATGTGAAGGCTTGAATACCATAAAGAGTCTAGCCGTGATGTCAAAGCACACGCAGAGAGTCCAGCCGTGCTGTCAAAGACCACATAAAGAGTATAGCCCTGATGTCAAAGCACACGCAGAGAGTCTAGCCGTGCTGTCAAAGACCACATAAAGAGTATAGCCCTGATGTCAAAGCACACGCAGAGAGTCTAGCCGTGCTGTCAAAGACCACATAAAGAGTCTAGCCGTGATGTCAAAGCACACGCAGGGTCAAGCTCTGACGCCAAGGCCAACACATTGCGAGGGATCATCACGCTTTTGACGCACATGTCAGAAAAGGGCCTTCCCGAGGTCCCACAATGTCGAGGTTCCTACCAATCGATCGGTAATCCACTAGTTAGTATTGACAAGTGCGACGTTCAAGTCTCTGGCGGCTTCAGAACAAAAGATATTAGCTGAGGGATCACACCACGTGGTTTTCTTCCGTAATCCTAACCCTAACCCTAACCCCCTAACCCTTTTAATAACGTTAAAAGTACAGCTAAATTGAGTCGGTGGAAAAAAGACGGCAACAATCTTGCGACTTCAAACCCCATCCAACCTTGCTCACCTCCCGACCCCGGGCCCCCAAACTTAAGCCCACCCCCGGAGTTAAAACACATTATTCGCTCGATTTAGGGAACCGGACCCCTGGTCCTATAGAGTAAGACGGCAGGGACAAGTCGTGACGGGGCGCATGCGTGCGGTTACGCAGCCATTCCCAAGAACATATAAAGAGTCTAGCCGTGATGTCAAAGGACACGCAGAGGGTCTAACAACGACGGATTTCGAAAAGAGTACCACGTATGTAACCATTGAGACTGTGCGCATCTTCCAGTAGTAGTGGGATCACTGTGTGTAAAGTATTGACGTCGCGAGCTGCGAGAAAGCAACAGCTATACCTCATAGATTTCTTTCTCCGTGTTTTGAGGTCCTACGGTTTCCTCGTTCCACAAACGCATCTGAAAGCTCGTCAAATGACACAGGCGGAAGCAGACGGTCATTTCAAGTGGTCTTTCATTATGGTGCAACGAAGATTTATGAAACAAATGGCTCATTTCTTTATTTCTGAACCGAAAAACATGATTTTTGGACTGGAAAGGCTTGTGAAAATGTCATTGCTTGTGTTTATTGTGATTATTATTGCAGATTCTGATGATTTAGGTCTTAATCTTTCTAAAGAGGTGCAGTATTACTCTGGGGCCTGATGGGAAGTCACCAAAAATACAATTCTTTATGAAAACATTTATAACATAGGTGTGCTGTTGTGTTTGTTTAGAGATTTCCACTCTATTTAAGTAACACACACACATAGAGTTATGAACTGATACAACCCATTGTTGTAGCTTTATATTATTGTTTAGTTTACATACCATTTATGACGTCATCTCAAGTCCTTTATTGTAAACCTGTATTGAGGATGACTACTTAGCTGTCTCACCTCAAGGTATTTGATTTGAACTCACAATCAATTAATATACCACTACCAGTGGGTTTCTACTAAACCCAACCACCTGGGGATGCACGTCTCACCTCAAGTCCCCCTCCCAGAGGGTTAAAGAAATAAAAGGATGGAAAATGTGAAGGCTTGAATACCAATATTAATATCCACTGTTTATTATGTTGTGATGTATTATTGAGTGCACTTTTCTTTGAGAGAGGGACAGAAACATGTTCAATTTTGACTAATAAGTTTTATTCTAATAGACACTGTGTGATGTAATACTTACCTGGTATCGTAACATGTCATTTTGTACACTTATTATGAGGAAACAGGTTGTACAGAAGCTAATCGTTGAAACTGTTGTACCTAAGGTCACATATGATGTATAATTACAAAGATACAAGTATATCCACATGTGTTACTGTTATAACAGTTGGAGTAGCATAAGGGATAAAGAGTCTAGCGCTGATGTCAAAGCACACGCAGGGTCAAGCTCTGACGCCAAGGCCAACACATTCTCCTCACGAAGCAGTCTTTTAATTCAAATTAATTACTTTAAAACCACTTAGAGATCTGGATCCTTTTCCTAAACCAAGAGGGGCTTCTCAACATGCATACCCTGAAATATGGGGTCAAAAGCTGCAAGTTAAGGGCCCTAACCAGACCCTAATGTAGTTTTCTTTTGATCTTTTTTGACAAGTGCAAAAATGACAATAAACTCCTAAATATTCATTTGTTTTCTCCCATTTTTCTCACAGACACTCAGTAGAGGGCCTACAATGAGGTCATTGGGTGAAATCCCCTTAAAAATATCCACAAGGCTTAATTGGCTGTATGAAATCCAGGATTTAAAGAGGGTGTCAGGCCTAACAAACCTGAGACCACCTGAATAGTCTGAGCTGATCAGAGCTTTTTTTGCTCTGAACATGTCAGAGCTTAGCTTTCTTTTTGACGTTGTAGCCACTGCCAAATGGGATCCAACCATGTTGGTTGTGACTCTGTAGCCCTTAGCATCTCTGCGTGGGAGTGGTTTGAAGACCCCCCCAAAACACCAATTTCACTCCTTCAAAGGCTCATATCTCCTCAGGGAAAGATTTTAAGTGCTTGAAACTTGATGGGATCATTGTCCTGGAAGCCTTGAAGAGGATTCCAAAAGGACAAGTCTGTAGACCCTATAGAAAGCTAACTTCCGGTAGCAGCATGCTAGCTAGTTAAAACCAAGTGGCCCTAGTAGAGCATCCTCGGTTGTCCACCATCCTCTAGTTTTGGGATCACACCACGTGGTTTTCTTCCGTAATCCTACCCCCTAGTATAGCCGAACCTGGGAAACTATGGATGCAAGTTAACCAGTTTATGCTGGCTCGAGCGTGCAGTAACGCCGGCGGCCAGCGGGGGCAGCCAAAGGAGTCTAGCCGAACCTGGGAAACTATGGATGCAAGTTAACCAGTTTATGCTGGCTCGAGCGTGCAGTAACGCCGGCGGCCAGCGGGGGCAGCCAAAGGAGTCTAGCCGTGCTGTCATAGAACACATAAAGAGTCTAGCCGTGATGTCAAAGCACACGCAGAGAGTCTAGCCGTGCTGTCAAAGACCACATAAAGAGTATAGCCCTGATGTCAAAGCACACGCAGAGAGTCTAGCCGTGCTGTCAAAGCACACGCAGAGAGTCTAGCCGTGCTGTCAAAGACCACATAAAGAGTATAGCCGTGATGTCAAAGCACACATAAAGAGTCTAGCCGTGATGTCAAAGCACACATAAAGAGTATAGCCCTGATGTCAAAGCACACATAAAGAGTCTAGCCGTGATGTCAAAGCACACGCAGAGAGTCTAGCCGTGCTGTCAAAGACCACATAAAGAGTATAGCCCTGATGTCAAAGCACACATAAAGAGTCTAGCCGTGATGTCAAAGCACACGCAGAGAGTCTAGCCGTGATGTCAAAGCACACGCAGAGAGTCTAGCCGTGCTGTCAAAGACCACATAAAGAGTATAGCCCTGATGTCAAAGAACACATAAAGAGTCTAGCCGTGATGTCAAAGCACATGCAGAGAGTCTAGCCGTGCTGTCAAAGACCACATACAGAGTATAGCCCTGATGTCAAAGCACACATAGA
>JBAMJR010000627.1:0-10000 GCA_038501785.1 Myoxocephalus aenaeus | reverse complement strand
ACACCTAAACTTAACCAGGAATTTGCCTAAACTCTCACCTAACCTCAACCAATTGCCTACCAACACCTAAACTCAACCAGGAATTTGCCTAAACTCTCACCTAACCTCAACCACTACCTACCAGCGCCTAAACTCAACCTTGACCTCAACTATTGCTAACCCAACCCAGTCCTTTTACCTTACCTCAACCACTTACCTATTCACGCCTAACTTCAACCCACTCACCGGCCCTCTCGCCGAACCTCAACCAATTTCCTACCAGCACATTACTCAAACAAGTACTTACCTGAACCAATACTCTACCAATAATAACCCCTACCCAGTTCCTCTCACCTAACTTCTACCAATTTCCTACCAGCACCTTACCTTGAAAGTCAGCGCTCAGCTTCAATCACTGACGTTAAAAACCTCAAACCAAGCCAGAAATCTAGGTGTAGTTATGGATTCAGACCTCAACCTGAACAGCCATATCAAGACAATTACAAAATCAGCCTACTACCACCTGAAGAATATATCAAGGGTTAGAGGACTTATGTCTCAACAGGATTTGGAGAAACTTGTCCATGCATTTATCTTCAGTAGACTGGACTACTGTAACGGTGTGTTCACAGGCCTCTGTAAAAAGTCAATCAGAAAGCTGCAGCTGATTCAGAACGCTGCAGCTCGAGTCCTCACTAAGACCAGGAAAGTGGATCACATCACACCAGTTCTGAGGTCTTTGCACTGGCTTCCTGTCAAACAAAGAATTGACTTTAAAATCCTGCTGCTGGTTTATAAAGCACTGAATGGTTTAGGGCCTAAGTATGTTTGTGATCTGCTGCTACCTTATGAACCATCCCGACCCCTCAGGTCGTCTGGGACGGGTCTACTTTCTGTTCCAAGAGTCAGAACTAAACATGGAGAAGCAGCGTTCAGCTTTTCTGCTCCACATATCTGGAACAAGGTCCCTGAAAGCTGCAGGTCTGCTGAGACCCTCAGCTCCTTTAAATCCAGATTGAAGACTTTTCTGTTTGCTGTTGCCTTTAATTGATCCAGATTCAATTGCTGCATCTCACTACTGCATTTTATTTCTTAAACTGCACTGCAACTTTTATTCAATTTTTATTTTTTATTTATCTTTTTGACTGTTTTAATGTTTTCTTAACTGTTTTAAATCCTGTTTTCTACTGTGTTAATGTTTTCTTAACTGTTTTAAATCCTGTTTTCTCTGCATTATGTTTTGATGCTCTTAATGGTTTTATGTGAAGCACTTTGAATCGCCTTGTTGTTGAAATGTGCTATACAAATAAACTTGCCTTGCCTTGCCTTACTCAACCAAAAGCTTACCCATACTAATCATTTGACCAATATGGACCCCAACCCGGTTCCTTCTTACTTTACCTCTTACCATCCCCTTATGAATACTGCCCACTGGGTGAATAGATCTTCGGAGGAGGTATTACTAAATGACATGCGTCGGCCCGTGCACCGCCGTGAGTTTCCATTCAACTACCAAGCCGTCGGGCGAACGTAGGGAGATTCATGAGTAAAGATGAAAAACCTAACCCAACCCCCCTAACTCAACCCCAAACCTAACCCGCCAGTCTCTGGACACCTCCCATGTGGCTCATGGGCTGCCCTCTTTTTGCAGATGCACACCCCCTAACCACAAAGCATCATCTTCCACACCTAACCTTAAGTCGGTTTATGACGTCATCTCAAGTCCTTTATTGTAAACCTGTATTGAGGATGACTACTTAGCTGTCTCACCTCAAGGTATTTGATTTGAACTCACAATCAATTAATATAACCACTACCAGTGGTTTTCTACTGAACCCAACCACCTGGGGGTGCATGTCTCACCTCAAGTCCCCCTCCCAGAGGGTTAAAGAAATAAAACGATGGAAAATGTGAAGGCTTGAATACCATAAAGAGTCTAGCCGTGATGTCAAAGCACACGCAGAGAGTCCAGCCGTGCTGTCAAAGACCACATAAAGAGTATAGCCCTGATGTCAAAGCACACGCAGAGAGTCTAGCCGTGCTGTCAAAGACCACATAAAGAGTATAGCCCTGATGTCAAAGCACACGCAGAGAGTCTAGCCGTGCTGTCAAAGACCACATAAAGAGTCTAGCCGTGATGTCAAAGCACACGCAGGGTCAAGCTCTGACGCCAAGGCCAACACATTGCGAGGGATCATCACGCTTTTGACGCACATGTCAGAAAAGGGCCTTCCCGAGGTCCCACAATGTCGAGGTTCCTACCAATCGATCGGTAATCCACTAGTTAGTATTGACAAGTGCGACGTTCAAGTCTCTGGCGGCTTCAGAACAAAAGATATTAGCTGAGGGATCACACCACGTGGTTTTCTTCCGTAATCCTAACCCTAACCCTAACCCCCTAACCCTTTTAATAACGTTAAAAGTACAGCTAAATTGAGTCGGTGGAAAAAAGACGGCAACAATCTTGCGACTTCAAACCCCATCCAACCTTGCTCACCTCCCGACCCCGGGCCCCCAAACTTAAGCCCACCCCCGGAGTTAAAACACATTATTCGCTCGATTTAGGGAACCGGACCCCTGGTCCTATAGAGTAAGACGGCAGGGACAAGTCGTGACGGGGCGCATGCGTGCGGTTACGCAGCCATTCCCAAGAACATATAAAGAGTCTAGCCGTGATGTCAAAGGACACGCAGAGGGTCTAACAACGACGGATTTCGAAAAGAGTACCACGTATGTAACCATTGAGACTGTGCGCATCTTCCAGTAGTAGTGGGATCACTGTGTGTAAAGTATTGACGTCGCGAGCTGCGAGAAAGCAACAGCTATACCTCATAGATTTCTTTCTCCGTGTTTTGAGGTCCTACGGTTTCCTCGTTCCACAAACGCATCTGAAAGCTCGTCAAATGACACAGGCGGAAGCAGACGGTCATTTCAAGTGGTCTTTCATTATGGTGCAACGAAGATTTATGAAACAAATGGCTCATTTCTTTATTTCTGAACCGAAAAACATGATTTTTGGACTGGAAAGGCTTGTGAAAATGTCATTGCTTGTGTTTATTGTGATTATTATTGCAGATTCTGATGATTTAGGTCTTAATCTTTCTAAAGAGGTGCAGTATTACTCTGGGGCCTGATGGGAAGTCACCAAAAATACAATTCTTTATGAAAACATTTATAACATAGGTGTGCTGTTGTGTTTGTTTAGAGATTTCCACTCTATTTAAGTAACACACACACATAGAGTTATGAACTGATACAACCCATTGTTGTAGCTTTATATTATTGTTTAGTTTACATACCATTTATGACGTCATCTCAAGTCCTTTATTGTAAACCTGTATTGAGGATGACTACTTAGCTGTCTCACCTCAAGGTATTTGATTTGAACTCACAATCAATTAATATACCACTACCAGTGGGTTTCTACTAAACCCAACCACCTGGGGATGCACGTCTCACCTCAAGTCCCCCTCCCAGAGGGTTAAAGAAATAAAAGGATGGAAAATGTGAAGGCTTGAATACCAATATTAATATCCACTGTTTATTATGTTGTGATGTATTATTGAGTGCACTTTTCTTTGAGAGAGGGACAGAAACATGTTCAATTTTGACTAATAAGTTTTATTCTAATAGACACTGTGTGATGTAATACTTACCTGGTATCGTAACATGTCATTTTGTACACTTATTATGAGGAAACAGGTTGTACAGAAGCTAATCGTTGAAACTGTTGTACCTAAGGTCACATATGATGTATAATTACAAAGATACAAGTATATCCACATGTGTTACTGTTATAACAGTTGGAGTAGCATAAGGGATAAAGAGTCTAGCGCTGATGTCAAAGCACACGCAGGGTCAAGCTCTGACGCCAAGGCCAACACATTCTCCTCACGAAGCAGTCTTTTAATTCAAATTAATTACTTTAAAACCACTTAGAGATCTGGATCCTTTTCCTAAACCAAGAGGGGCTTCTCAACATGCATACCCTGAAATATGGGGTCAAAAGCTGCAAGTTAAGGGCCCTAACCAGACCCTAGAGTATAGCCCTGATGTCAAAGCACACATAAAGAGTCTAGCCCTGATGTCAAAGCACACGCAGAGAGTCTAGCCGTGCTGTCAAAGCACACGCAGAGAGTCTAGCCGTGCTGTCAAAGACCACATAAAGAGTATAGCCCTGATGTCAAAGCACACATAGAGAGTCTAGCCGTGATGTCAAAGACCACATAAAGAGTATAGCCCTGATGTCAAAGCACACATAGAGAGTCTAGCCGTGATGTCAAAGACCACATAAAGAGTCTAGCCGTGATGTCAAAGCACACGCAGAGAGTCTAGCCGTGCTGTCAAAGCACACGCAGAGAGTCTAGCCGTGCTGTCAAAGACCACATAAAGAGTATAGCCGTGATGTCAAAGCACACATAAAGACTCTAGCCGTGATGTCAAAGACCACATAAAGAGTCTAGCCGTGCTGTCAAAGACCACATAAAGAGTCTAGCCGTGATGTCAAAGCACACATAAAGAGTCTAGCCGTGATGTCAAAGCACACGCAGAGAGTCTAGCCGTGCTGTCAAAGACCACATAAAGAGTATAGCCCTGATGTCAAAGCACACGCAGAGAGTCTAGCCGTGCTGTCAAAGACCACATAAAGAGTATAGCCCTGATGTCAAAGCACACATAGAGAGTCTAGCCGTGATGTCAAAGACCACATAAAGAGTATAGCCCTGATGTCAAAGCACACATAAAGAGTATAGCCCTGATGTCAAAGAACACATAAAGAGTCTAGCCGTGATGTCAAAGCACACGCAGAGAGTCTAGCCGTGCTGTCAAGGACCACATAAAGAGTATAGCCCTGATGTCAAAGGACACAAAGAGTATAGCCCTGATGTCAAAGCACACATAAAGAGTCTAGCCGTGATGTCAAAGCACACGCAGAGAGTCTAGCCGTGCTGTCAAAGACCACATAAAGAGTATAGCCCTGATGTCAAAGCACACATAAAGAGTCTAGCCGTGATGTCAAAGCACACATAAAGAGTATAGCCCTGATGTCAAAGCACACATAAAGAGTCTAGCCGTGATGTCAAAGCACACGCAGAGAGTCTAGCCGTGCTGTCAAAGACCACATAAAGAGTATAGCCGTGATGTCAAAGCACACATAAAGAGTCTAGCCGTGATGTCAAAGCACACGCAGAGAGTCTAGCCGTGCTGTCAAAGACCACATAAAGAGTCTAGCCGTGATGTCAAAGCACACGCAGAGAGTCTAGCCGTGCTGTCAAAGACCACATAAAGAGTCTAGCCGTGCTGTCAAAGAACACATAAAGAGTCTAGCCGTGATGTCAAAGCACATGCAGAGAGTCTAGCCGTGCTGTCAAAGACCACATACAGAGTATAGCCCTGATGTCAAAGCACACATAGAGAGTCTAGCCGTGATGTCAAAGCACACATAAAGAGTATAGCCCTGATGTCAAAGCACACATAAAGAGTCTAGCCGTGATGTCAAAGCACACGCAGAGAGTCTAGCCGTGCTGTCAAGGACCACATAAAGAGTATAGCCCTGATGTCAAAGAACACATAAAGAGTCTAGCCGTGATGTCAAAGCACACGCAGAGAGTCTAGCCGTGCTGTCAAAGACCACATAAAGAGTATAGCCCTGATGTCAAAGCACACGCAGAGAGTCTAGCCGTGCTGTCAAAGACCACATAAAGAGTCTAGCCGTGATGTCAAAGCACACGCAGGGTCAAGCTCTGACGCCAAGGCCAACAGATTGCGAGGGATCATCACGCTTTTGACGCACATGTCAGAAAAGGGCCTTCCCGAGGTCCCACAATGTCGAGGTTCCTACCAATCGATCGGTAATCCACTAGTTAGTATTGACAAGTGCGACGTTCAAGTCTCTGGCGGCTTCAGAACAAAAGATATTAGCTGAGGGATCACACCACGTGGTTTTCTTCCGTAATCCTAACCCTAACCCTAACCCCCTAACCCTTTTAATAACGTTAAAAGTACAGCTAAATTGAGTCGGTGGAAAAAAGACGGCAACAATCTTGCGACTTCAAACCCCATCCAACCTTGCTCACCTCCCGACCCCGGGCCCCCAAACTTAAGCCCACCCCCGGAGTTAAAACACATTATTCGCTCGATTTAGGGAACCGGACCCCTGGTCCTATAGAGTAAGACGGCGGGGACAAGTCGTGACGGGGCGCATGCGTGCGGTTACGCAGCCATTCCCAAGAACATATAAAGAGTCTAGCCGTGATGTCAAAGGACACGCAGAGGGTCTAACAACGACGGATTTCGAAAAGAGTACCACGTATGTAACCATTGAGACTGTGCGCATCTTCCAGTAGCAGTGGGATCACTGTGTGTAAAGTATTGACGTCGCGAGCTGCGAGAAAGCAACAGCTATACCTCATAGATTTCTTTCTCCGTGTTTTGAGGTCCTACGGTTTCCTCGTTCCACAAACGCATCTGAAAGCTCGTCAAATGACACAGGCGGAAGCAGACGGTCATTTCAAGTGGTCTTTCATTATGGTGCAACGAAGATTTATGAAACAAATGGCTCATTTCTTTATTTCTGAACCGAAAAACATGATTTTTGGACTGGAAAGGCTTGTGAAAATGTCATTGCTTGTGTTTATTGTGATTATTATAGCAGATTCTGATGATTTAGGTCTTAATCTTTCTAAAGAGGTGCAGTATTACTCTGGGGCCTGATGGGAAGTCACCAAAAATACAATTCTTTATGAAAACATTTATAACATAGGTGTGCTGTTGTGTTTGTTTAGAGATTTCCACTCTATTTAAGTAACACACACACATAGAGTTATGAACTGATACAACCCATTGTTGTAGCTTTATATTATTGTTTAGTTTACATACCATTTATGACGTCATCTCAAGTCCTTTATTGTAAACCTGTATTGAGGATGACTACTTAGCTGTCTCACCTCAAGGTATTTGATTTGAACTCACAATCAATTAATATACCACTACCAGTGGGTTTCTACTAAACCCAACCACCTGGGGATGCACGTCTCACCTCAAGTCCCCCTCCCAGAGGGTTAAAGAAAAAGAAGGATGGAAAATGTGAAGGCTTGAATACCAATATTAATATCCACTGTTTATTATGTTGTGATGTATTATTGAGTGCACTTTTCTTTGAGAGAGGGACAGAAACATGTTCAATTTTGACTAATAAGTTTTATTCTAATAGACACCGTGTGATGTAATACTTACCTGGTATCGTAACATGTCATTTTGTACACTTATTATGAGGAAACAGGTTGTACAGAAGCTAATCGTTGAAACTGTTGTACCTAAGGTCACATATGATGTATAATTACAAAGATACAAGTATATCCACATGTGTTACTGTTATAACAGTTGGAGTAGCATAAGGGATAAAGAGTCTAGCGCTGATGTCAAAGCACACGCAGGGTCAAGCTCTGACGCCAAGGCCAACACATTCTCCTCACGAAGCAGTCTTTTAATTCAAATTAATTACTTTAAAACCACTTAGAGATCTGGATCCTTTTCCTAAACCAAGAGGGGCTTCTCAACATGCATACCCTGAAATATGGGGTCAAAAGCTGCAAGTTAAGGGCCCTAACCAGACCCTAATGTAGTTTTCTTTTGATCTTTTTTGACAAGTGCAAAAATGACAATAAACTCCTAAATATTCATTTGTTTTCTCCCATTTTTCTCACAGACACTCAGTAGAGGGCCTACAATGAGGTCATTGGGTGAAATCCCCTTAAAAATATCCACAAGGCTTAATTGGCTGTATGAAATCCAGGATTTAAAGAGGGTGTCAGGCCTAACAAACCTGAGACCACCTGAATAGTCTGAGCTGATCAGAGCTTTTTTTGCTCTGAACATGTCAGAGCTTAGCTTTCTTTTTGACGTTGTAGCCACTGCCAAATGGGATCCAACCATGTTGGTTGTGACTCTGTAGCCCTTAGCATCTCTGCGTGGGAGTGGTTTGAAGACCCCCCCAAAACACCAATTTCACTCCTTCAAAGGCTCATATCTCCTCAGGGAAAGATTTTAAGTGCTTGAAACTTGATGGGATCATTGTCCTGGAAGCCTTGAAGAGGATTCCAAAAGGACAAGTCTGTAGACCCTATAGAAAGCTAACTTCCGGTAGCAGCATGCTAGCTAGTTAAAACCAAGTGGCCCTAGTAGAGCATCCTCGGTTGTCCACCATCCTCTAGTTTTGGGATCACACCACGTGGTTTTCTTCCGTAATCCTACCCCCTAGTATAGCCGAACCTGGGAAACTATGGATGCAAGTTAACCAGTTTATGCTGGCTCGAGCGTGCAGTAACGCCGGCGGCCAGCGGGGGCAGCCGAAGGAGTCTAGCCGAACCTGGGAAACTATGGATGCAAGTTAACCAGTTTATGCTGGCTCGAGCGTGCAGTAACGCCGGCGGCCAGCGGGGGCAGCCAAAGGAGTCTAGCCGTGCTGTCATAGAACACATAAAGAGTCTAGCCGTTGATGTCAAAGCACACGCAGAGAGTCTAGCCGTGCTGTCAAAGCACACGCAGAGAGTCTAGCCGTGCTGTCAAAGACCACATAAAGAGTATAGCCGTGATGTCAAAGCACACGCAGAGAGTCTAGCCGTGCTGTCAAAGCACACGCAGAGAGTCTAGCCGTGCTGTCAAAGACCACATAAAGAGTATAGCCGTGATGTCAAAGCACACATAAAGAGTCTAGCTGTGATGTCAAAGACCACATAAAGAGTCTAGCCGTGCTGTCAAAGACCACATAAAGAGTCTAGCCGTGATGTCAAAGCACACATAAAGAGTCTAGCCGTGATGTCAATAGCACACGCAGAGAGTCTAGCCGTGATGTCCAAAGCACACATAAAGAGTATAGCCCTGATGTCAAAGCACACATAAAGAGTCTAGCCGTGATGTCAAAGCACACGCAGAGAGTCTAGCCGTGCTGTCAAAGACCACATAAAGAGTATAGCCCTGATGTCAAAGCACACGCAGAGAGTCTAGCCGTGCTGTCAAAGCACACGCAGAGAGTCTAGCCGTGCTGTCAAAGACCACATAAAGAGTATAGCCCTGATGTCAAAGCACACGCAGAGAGTCTAGCCGTGCTGTCAAAGCACACGCAGAGAGTCTAGCCGTGCTGTCAAAGACCACATAAAGAGTATAGCGATGTCAAAGCACACATAAAGAGTCTAGCCGTGATGTCAAAGACCACATAAAGAGTCTAGCCGTGCTGTCAAAGACCACATAAAGAGTCTAGCCGTGATGTCAAAGCACACATAAAGAGTCTAGCCGTGATGTCAAAGCACACGCAGAGAGTCTAGCCGTGCTGTCAAAGACCACATAAAGAGTATAGCCCTGATGTCAAAGCACACGCAGAGAGTCTAGCCGTGCTGTCAAAGACCACATAAAGAGTCTAGCCGTGCTGTCAAAGACCACATAAAGAGTCTAGCCGTGATGTCAAAGCACACGCAGAGAGTCTAGCCGTGATGTCAAAGCACACGCAGAGAGTCTAGCCGTGCTGTCAAAGACCACATAAAGAGTCTAGCCGTGCTGTCAAAGAACACATAAAGAGTCTAGCCGTGATGTCAAAGCACACATAAAGAGTATAGCCCTGATGTCAAAGCACACATAAAGAGTCTAGCCGTGATGTCAAAGACCACATAAAGAGTCTAGCCGTGCTGTCAAAGACCACATAAAGAGTCTAGCCGTGCTGTCAAAGACCACATAAAGAGTCTAGCCGTGATGTCAAAGCACACATAAAGAGTCTAGCCGTGATGTCAAAGCACACGCAGAGAGTCTAGCCGTGCTGTCAAAGACCACATAAAGAGTATAGCCCTGATGTCAAAGCACACATAAAGAGTCTAGCCGTGATGTCAAAGCACACGCAGAGAGTCTAGCCGTGCTGTCAAAGACCACATAAAGAGTATAGCCCTGATGTCAAAGCACACGCAGAGAGTCTAGCCGTGCTGTCAAAGACCACATAAAGAGTATAGCCCTGATGTCAAAGCACACGCAGGGTCAA
>JBAMJR010000626.1:95000-107500 GCA_038501785.1 Myoxocephalus aenaeus | reverse complement strand
CTGACCTCAAGGTCCTCTCTAGCGCTGACCTCAAGGTCCTCTCTAGTGCTGACCTCAAGGTCCTCTCTAGCGCTGACCTCAAGGTCCTCTCTAGCGCTGACCTCAAGGTCCTCTCTAGCGCTGACCTCAAGGTCCTCTCTAGCGCTGACCTCAAGGTCCTCTCTAGCGCTGACCTCAAGGTCCTCTCTAGCGCTGACCTCAAGGTCCTCTCTAGTGCTGACCTCAAGGTCCTCTCTAGCGCTGACCTCAAGGTCCTCTCTAGCGCTGACCTCAAGGTCCTCTCTAGCGCTGACCTCAAGGTCCTCTCTAGTGCTGACCTCAAGGTCCTCTCTAGCGCTGACCTCAAGGTCCTCTCTAGTGCTGACCTCAAGGTCCTCTCTAACGCTGACCTCAAGGTCCTCTCTAGCGCTGACCTCAAGGTCCTCTCTAACGCTGACCTCAAGGTCCTCTCTAACGCTGACCTCAAGGTCCTCTCTAGCGCTGACCTCAAGGTCCTCTCTAGCGCTGACCTCAAGGTCCTCTCTAGCGCTGACCTCAAGGTCCTCTCTAGCGCTGACCTCAAGGTCCTCTCTAGCGCTGACCTCAAGGTCCTCTCTAGCGCTGACCTCAAGGTCCTCTCTAGCGCTGACCTCAAGGTCCTCTCTAGTGCTGACCTCAAGGTCCTCTCTAGCGCTGACCTCAAGGTCCTCTCTAGTGCTGACCTCAAGGTCCTCTCTAGTGCTGACCTCAAGGTCCTCTCTAGCGCTGACCTCAAGGTCGACGCCTGACCTCAAGGTCCAGGGCTTAACGTCCGGCCCTTTCAACAGAATAATCATGTCATCAAGTTAAATAATCAACATCTGATCATCTATAAAAGTAACTCTGATTTAAATATATGTGATATAAGTTTGTCTTTTCCTTCCATGAATCTCACTCTTAATTATGAATGACTTTTTAACCTTTTTAACCTTTTTAACCTCGAGGTACCGGAAGTCCTTCCATCCCACTGCTGTCAGGCTGCATAACAAGCTCACAGTAGACCACAAACACTTATCACTTAATTCACTTTGGCCACTTTAATTATGTTCATCTGGTGCAATACATTTAAGTACTTTTATTAACTTGTTTTATTCCGTCTGTATATTTTATATTGCTACTGTATTCTTCTTTACTGTTTTTATTTATGTTTGTAACACTTTGACACTTTTTCCCTCAGAATCACTTTAAGTGCTGCTGACACTGAGTTATATAAGTTTGAACACACTAAAGTATAAGGTTTGTATTTCCGCCTGAACATTTCTTTGTAAATAGATGCCTGTAGATGAGTATACATGGGACTTATGGACTGGAGAACACAACGGGAAAATAGCCTGAAGCCTTATCTAGTCTAAGTAAAAAGCAGATAACAATACGACCTTGATGTCTTTAGAGGTCGTAAACCGTGAGCTGAGCGTTAACGTGACGTTTAAACAAGCCCGGCAGTGGGGGGCGGGGCTACAGGGGGCGGGGCTACAGGTGGACTAGCCGGTGGTCTGGGTCCGGCTCAGTGGGCAGATGTTAAACCAGGACCCTGCTGGGACCCTAATGACAAGGGGACGGACTGCAGGATTTGTTGGACGACAGCAGCCTGCCGGCAGCCTGCTCACTACGGGACGTCCAGACACACACACACACACACACACACACACACACACACACACACACACACACACACACACACACACACACACACACACACACACACAGTTCTTCCAGCCTCTGCAGTCAAACAGGTTGACTTATAAAACCTGAAACAGGATCTGAAACACCCTGAGACCTCTACGAGGGAACCCTGGACCACGTCAGACCTCCTGAACCACGTCAGACCTCCAGACCTCCTGGACCACACCAGACCTCCTGGACCACGTCAGACCTCCAGACCTCCTGGACCACGTCAGACCTCCTGGACCACGTCAGACCTCCAGACCTCTTGGACCACACCAGACCTCCTGGACCACGTCAGACCTCCAGACCTCTTGGACCACGTCAGACCTCCAGACCTCTTGGACCACGTCAGACCTCCAGACCTCCTGGACCACGTCAGACCTCCAGACCTCTTGGACCACGTCAGACCTCTTGGACCACCTAAGTCCCTCTGGCACAAACCACAGACCATAACACAGCGACCAGAAACCACCTGTTTAGTGCGTAGATAGAAGATGACATCATCTTTGCGTCCTCTCAAACAGCAACATTATGTCATAGGATGTGAAGCAGAAACAATAAACACTCAAATACTTCTTTAAAAACTGAAATAGGGACTATTTTCAGCGGCGGATGAATCTGGTGTAAAACATTTGTGTGTTGGATTGATTCAGAATAAACTCCAGTGATGATGATGATGAGTGTGTGTGTGTGTGTGTGTGTGTGTGTGTGTGTGTGTGTGTGTGTGTGTGTGTGTGTGTGTGTGTGTGTGTGTGTTAACCTGCCTGGTTAATCCTGAGTGCGTTTCTCTCCCGCCAAGATGAACTAAAGACAACAGGCTGGAACGCCTGACTTCTGCACAGGAGGTCACTGCACACACACACACACACACACACACACACACACACACACACACACACACATTAACTACCCCCCTCAAAACACAAACATGGGTCATATAATAACCCATTATAACACACACACACAACCGTGCATGATTTTGCACGCACACATTAGTCTACCTGTGTGTGTGTGTGTGTGTGTGTGTGTGTGTGTGTGTGTGTGTAGCCTCGTGCTGATAAGCTTCCTTTACGTCCACAATGGCGTCCTGCTGGGAGCTCAAGGCCAATTAAAGTTCTGAGAGAGAGAGAACACCTCCAGGCCTCGAAGCTCGCTCGCCCACCGCTCCCTCACAGACTGATGGGGACGACCAGCTGGTTCACGAGATGCACAAATATATAAATATAAATATATATATAAATAAATACAAATATACATAACAACATGATCAGAGCGTAAAGTTAGACCTCCTGGATTCCCTTGTTATTTAAAACATCTTTTCTTCAACCTAACTGAGTTGTTTCCTGATTATTATCTTATTTTGAAAACACTGTTCATTATCTTATTTTGAAAACACTGTTTATCATCTTATTTTGTAAGCGCTGTTCATTATCTTATTTTGAAAACACTGTTCATTATCTTATTTTGAAAACACTGTTTATCATCTTATTTTGTAAGCGCTGTTCATTATCTTATTTTGAAAACACTGTTTATCATCTTATTTTGTAAGCGCTGTTCATTATCTTATTTTGAAAACACTGTTTATCATCTTATTTTGTAAGCGCTGTTCATTATCTTATTTTGAAAACACTGTTCATTATCTTATTTTGAAAACACTGTTTATCATCTTATTTTGTAAGCGCTGTTCATTATCTTATTTTGAAAACACTGTTTATCATCTTATTTTGTAAGCGCTGTTCATTATCTTATTTTGAAAACACTGTTCATTATCTTATTTTGAAAACACTGTTCATTATCTTATTTTGAAAACGCTGTTCATTATCTTATTTTGAAAACACTGTTTATTATCTTATTTTGAAAACGCTGTTCATTATCTTATTTTGAAAACACTGTTCATTATCTTATTTTGAAAACACTGTTTATTATCTTATTTTGAAAACACTGTTCATTATCTTATTTTGAAAACACTGTTTATTATCTTATTTTGAAAACACTGTTTATTATCTTATTTTGAAAACACTGTTCATTATCTTATTTTGAAAACACTGTTTATTATCTTATTTTGAAAACACTGTTTATTATCTTATTTTGAAAACACTGTTTATTATCTTATTTTGAAAACACTGTTTATTATCTTATTTTGAAAACACTGTTCATTATCTTATTTTGAAAACACGGTGTTCAGAGAGGAAGTGGACTTGTAAAGATGGTGGTTTGGGTTTAAAAAGTACTGAAGGACAGACGTTACGGGGCAAAGAAATATAAATCAAAACAAGTAGTATAAATGAGTAAAAATCCACAATAACTCAAATATTATATGTACAGACAGAATATATTTTTATTACATGTGTATTTATATTGCAGCGATGTTGGGAGCACACTTTTCCCATGATGCACCAGCTCGATGGCACGGGGCCGGACCCTCTGACCACCTGCGGCAGCGTCTCTCCTCCGGGTCTCTGGAGTTTGAGCTGAACTCCCAGAGCTCGGGTTCCAGTGATTGACAGCTAATGACACGCAGGTCCCGCCTCCCACGGCCCACAGGGGTCGGGTGTCGCCGGCAGCACGCCGCCCACACTCACCTGGTGACATCACCGGCCTCCCATTGGCTGCCTGTGGGACGGGGGCGCTAAGGAGAGGTCAGTGTGTGTGTGTGTGTGTGTGTGTGTGTGTGTGTGTGTGTGTGTGTGTGTGTGTGTGTGTGTGGGCGAGAGTGAGAGTGTGCCACCAACGAAGCGTTGTAAATGTTTTTGTTGTTTTTGGGACAAAGCGTTCTTTCTGGTTAGTGAAGCGTAAAGAGAGAGTTTATATTTCCTGCTGGTGTGTGTGTGTGTGTGTGTGTGTGTGTGTGTGTGTGTGTGTGTGTGTGTGTGTGTGTGTGTGTGTGTGTGTGTGTGTGTGTGTGTATTTATTTCATAATAGATAATCAGATAATGAGACTAACTTGCAGTAACCGTCTTATTACAAAACAAAATAAGAGCTGGTGGTCAAATATAATCTTTCTATAATTGAGACTTCAGTCCTGATCATAAGCACCAAATATTCATATATGCTAATCCTCTCAATGACAGTTTCTGAGAAGATATCACTGTGATTTTAACTCATAACACAGACATTTTGTTATTCTCTGGAAACTAAATTGTTTTCCAGAGAATAACTGAAATCATATTTTGGATTAAATATGTTTACAGTCTGAGATTTGTCAACGATGAGCAATAAACCCATTGACTTGAATGGGTTTCGCGTGAAGAGAGCTACATAAACACTCATCTTTGTTCCCGCAGTGACTCGCCATACTTTAACGTAGAGAAATGAGTTAAAGTTTAAAACGTTGACAGAAGTCTGGAGTGTATTTGACCCATTGGGCATTTCTTGATAGCTAGCACAGTTTTCATGTCATTATTGTTCAGGTTCAGGAACATTTTGGGACCGTTTCAGAGTTTTAATGGGTGTGTATGGCGCAGAATGTTCAGAGCTGGAGGAGAGCCAACTGACTGAGAGGCAGCGACAGAAACGTGTGTCGTCTTTACTCTTCATCCTATATGGATACAAACAGAGTAAATATTGATCTCGTGGTTCACATGCGTCGTGGAATCCAACAAACTAGGTTTTAGTCAGCGAGCCTGAAGGCGACATGAAGACATGCTGCACTGCCTCCATGTGAAACCACAGAGGTCTCATGAAGCAGAGAGGAGCCCTTCAGGAGCTACACTCTCACGTCCACGGACATGTAGACACACGGAAACGTTCACACGTCTTGTGCTTCTCCTGATTCTGATATTTTCGCAGTCGGAGTCACAGTTTTCTGTCTAATTCAGTATTTTGAAAGGTTGTTCCATTAAATCTCAGCCCAGCCTCCCTCTAATAATCAGTCTGACACTCAGACACAGCTGCTTCAAATGAGCTGATCAGGGCACACACACATTCTGATACACACACACACACACACACTTATAGATACATAGACTGACCTACACGCAGACCAACTGCAGGCTTTTGGGGGAGAAACCCATAACCTTCACCAACCTTGCCTCCCCGTGTCTGCGCTCACAATGTTGTGTCTTCATGGTTGAGTTGTGTTGTTTTGTAGTCGTTTTGTGGTCGTTGTGGTTGTTTCACATCTATTTTTAGTTATTTTATTTCCCTTTGTAGACGTTATTTTGTTTTGTTTTTAGAAGTTTTAGGTTCCTGTGTGTTTTTTTTGTGTCTCTTTGTTGTTATTTTGGGTCATTTGTAGTCATTTTGTTGTTTAAAATGTAAAGATTACCAGATATAATTTATGTTGAAGACATATTTTCTGCATTATTGAAGCTCCTTGAGGTGAACCTTTGGGAAGCTGCTGCTGGTTCAGGACCAGACTGAGGTCTCTGGGCTCCGCCCTCAGAACCAGCTGCTTTTCCTCTCAGCGGGTTCCCTCCACTCCACAAACTAATCCGGTTTAATCCCAACAGGAATCCAGCAGAACCAACAACTCTCAATCTAAAATCTGATCGCACAACTTTTCATTACTTCCCTATTATGCTGCGTTCACACCGAAGGCGGCGCGAATTTGCGTCAAAGGGGGCGTGGCTTATCTCCGTTGCCACGAAAAGAGCTTTAATTTCCGCTATCGACCATGGAATAAATAACCACTAGCTCTGCTTTACACTTGTCACGGTTCAGCGCCACACATTTCATTGCTAGTTGTTTTCATCCTGTCTGTTACTAACTGTCATTTCAGATCCACGGCCCTTCATCCGGTCAGTCGCTCCCTCCTCGTCAGCCCTCACTCCCTCACCTGGTCCACCCCCGGCTCACCTGCAGCCCTCACTCCTTCACCTGGTCCACCCCCGGCTCACCTGCAGCCCTCACTCCTTCACCTGGTCCACCCCCGGCTCACCTGCAGCCCTCACTCCCTCACCTGGTCCACCCCCGGCTCACCTGCAGCCCTCACTCCTTCACCTGGTCCACCCCCGGCTCACCTGCACCCCTCACTCCCTCACCTGGTCCACCCCCGGCTCACCTGCAGCCCTCACTCCCTCACCTGGTCCACCCCCGGCTCACCTGCAG
Organism: Myoxocephalus aenaeus; assembly: GCA_038501785.1. Lineage (NCBI taxonomy): Eukaryota > Metazoa > Chordata > Actinopteri > Perciformes > Cottidae > Myoxocephalus > Myoxocephalus aenaeus. The sequence goes on along the minus strand of JBAMJR010000626.1, from coordinate 100,768 downwards.
CCCTCACTCCTTCACCTGGTCCACCCCCGGCTCACCTGCAGCCCTCACTCCCTCACCTGGTCCACCCCCGGCTCACCTGCAGCCCTCACTCCTTCACCTGGTCCACCCCCGGCTCACCTGCAGCCCTCACTCCCTCACCTGGTCCACCCCCGGCTCACCTGCACCCCTCACTCCTTCACCTGGTCCACCCCCGGCTCACCTGCAGCCCTCACTCCTTCACCTGGTCCACCCCCGGCTCACCTGCACCCCTCACTCCTTCACCTGGTCCACCCCCGGCTCACCTGCAGCCCTCACTCCCTCACCTGGTCCACCCCCGGCTCACCTGCAGCCCTCACTCCTTCACCTGGTCCACCCCCGGCTCACCTGCAGCCCTCACTCCTTCACCTGGTCCACCCCCGGCTCACCTGCAGCCCTCACTCCTTCACCTGGTCCACCCCCGGCTCACCTGCACCCCTCACTCCTTCACCTGGTCCACCCCCGGCTCACCTGCAGCCCTCACTCCCTCACCTGGTCCACCCCCGGCTCACCTGCAGCCCTCACTCCTTCACCTGGTCCACCCCCGGCTCACCTGCACCCCTCACTCCTTCACCTGGTCCACCCCCGGCTCACCTGCACCCCTCACTCCTTCACCTGGTCCACCCCCGGCTCACCTGCAGCCCTCACTCCTTCACCTGGTCCACCCCCGGCTCACCTGCAGCCCTCACTCCTTCACCTGGTCCACCCCCGGCTCACCTGCACCCCTCACTCCTTCACCTGGTCCACCCCCGGCTCACCTGCACCCCTCACTCCTTCACCTGGTCCACCCCCGGCTCACCTGCACCCCTCACTCCCTCACCTGGTCCACCCCCGGCTCACCTGCAGCCCTCACTCCCTCACCTGGTCCACCCCCGGCTCACCTGCACCCCTCACTCCTTCACCTGGTCCACCCCCGGCTCACCTGCAGCCCTCACTCCTTCACCTGGTCCACCCCCGGCTCACCTGCACCCCTCACTCCTTCACCTGGTCCACCCCCGGCTCACCTGCAGCCCTCACTCCTTCACCTGGTCCACCCCCGGCTCACCTGCACCCCTCACTCCTTCACCTGGTCCACCCCCGGCTCACCTGCAGCCCTCACTCCCTCACCTGGTCCACCCCCGGCTCACCTGCAGCCCTCACTCCTTCACCTGGTCCACCCCCGGCTCACCTGCAGCCCTCACTCCTTCACCTGGTCCACCCCCGGCTCACCTGCACCCCTCACTCCTTCACCTGGTCCACCCCCGGCTCACCTGCACCCCTCACTCCTTCACCTGGTCCACCCCCGGCTCACCTGCAGCCCTCACTCCCTCACCTGGTCCACCCCCGGCTCACCTGCAGCCCTCACTCCTTCACCTGGTCCACCCCCGGCTCACCTGCAGCCCTCACTCCCTCACCTGGTCCACCCCCGGCTCACCTGCACCCCTCACTCCTTCACCTGGTCCACCCCCGGCTCACCTGCACCCCTCACTCCTTCACCTGGTCCACCCCCGGCTCACCTGCAGCCCTCACTCCTTCACCTGGTCCACCCCCGGCTCACCTGCAGCCCTCACTCCTTCACCTGGTCCACCCCCGGCTCACCTGCACCCCTCACTCCTTCACCTGGTCCACCCCCGGCTCACCTGCACCCCTCACTCCTTCACCTGGTCCACCCCCGGCTCACCTGCAGCCCTCACTCCCTCACCTGGTCCACCCCCGGCTCACCTGCAGCCCTCACTCCCTCACCTGGTCCACCCCCGGCTCACCTGCAGCCCTCACTCCCTCACCTGGTCCACCCCCGGCTCACCTGCACCCCTCACTCCTTCACCTGGTCCACCCCCGGCTCACCTGCACCCCTCACTCCTTCACCTGGTCCACCCCCGGCTCACCTGCAGCCCTCACTCCCTCACCTGGTCCACCCCCGGCTCACCTGCAGCCCTCACTCCTTCACCTGGTCCACCCCCGGCTCACCTGCAGCCCTCACTCCCTCACCTGGTCCACCCCCGGCTCACCTGCAGCCCTCACTCCTTCACCTGGTCCACCCCCGGCTCACCTGCAGCCCTCACTCCCTCACCTGGTCCACCCCCGGCTCACCTGCACCCCTCACTCCTTCACCTGGTCCACCCCCGGCTCACCTGCACCCCTCACTCCTTCACCTGGTCCACCCCCGGCTCACCTGCAGCCCTCACTCCTTCACCTGGTCCACCCCCGGCTCACCTGCAGCCCTCACTCCTTCACCTGGTCCACCCCCGGCTCACCTGCACCCCTCACTCCTTCACCTGGTCCACCCCCGGCTCACCTGCAGCCCTCACTCCCTCACCTGGTCCACCCCCGGCTCACCTGCAGCCCTCACTCCCTCACCTGGTCCACCCCCGGCTCACCTGCAGCACATTCCCTCATTGGTCTTCACTACTTAGGTCCCCTCACCTGCCCTTGTCCCCTGCCAGATTGTCTTGTGTGTTTCAGACCACGTGGTTACCTGTTTCTCCATGTTTTGTTCCTGCCGGTACTCAAGTGAAGGATTCTTACTCTGCGACCTCTTTCTGCTGAGTCGTGCTTCTGGGTCCTAGTCCTTCTAACCGTTACAATACTTGTTGGGAACATGAAGCGTCCTCGCGTCTGGGTTCAGAACGCCATCCGTAGCCGACTCCTCCAGGAACGGCGTCTGGCTTCTCCGTAAAACGGATCCCGCTCCCTTCATCCACCATGAAAGAACCACTAGTTCTGCTTCATACTTGTTGTGTGAATTCTTTGCGTCGCGCGATTTCTCTGCCGGAGTTTGAATAATTCAACTCACGCGAATTCACGCCGCGTCTAACGCCGTCCAGCGGGAAAAACGCTGTTGTTCATGTTGTACATGTATATGTTGTACATGTATATGTTGAACATATAAGTATATGTACATGTTGTACATGTATATGTTGTACATGTTGCACATATAAGTACATGTTGTACATGTTGTACATGTAAGTACATGTAAGTACATGTAAGAGCATGGAAGTACATATAAGTATATGTTGTACATGTAAGTACATATAAGTACATGTAAGAGCATGGAAGAGCATGGAAGTACATATAAGTACATGTTGTATATGTTGTACATATAAGTACATGTTGTACATGTAAGTAATGTTTTTCAGATCAAAGTAAAGCTGCATTTCTTGTTTGACAGAAGAGATTAAAAAAGAGCTCAAGCACATTTATTCTCTTCAGCATCAGACAGCAAACACCCCCCAACACACACACACACACACACACACACACACACACACACACACACTGAAAGGCTGTTGTGTCTCTAAACTAAAACACCGAGCCAAGCCTGAAGGGGCCACGCTGGTTGTCACGGTAACAGTAGTAGTAGTAAAAAACTATTCAGGGAAGTTAATGTTTGATTTGTTTCATAGTCAATGTGATGGAAATACGTTTCCTTTAAAAACTGTTTTAAATCAATCTTGAATTCCAGTGTCAGTGTTTTAATATTAGTACACATGTATACATGTCTGTGTACTTTGAGTACCTGCTGGATTAAACTGTGTATTTCACTACAGAAAGACACAGGAAGTACAGACTTCTATATATAAAAAGAAGCAAAGCAGCAGAGAGGAGATACCAAACTATATGAAGTGTGAATGAGGTCATCTAGTTCAGTCCTCAGAGCGTCTGAGGGTCCTCACAAGTACACAACTGTGTGTGTGTGTGTGTGTGTGTGTGTGTGTGTGTGTGTGTGTGTGTGTGTGTGTGTGTGTGTGTGTGTGTGTTCAGATGGAACCAGGCCAGAGTGTCCCCAGTGAGCGCGCTCAGACCGGAGTGAGATCCACCAATCAGAGAGCTGCTACCTCAGTTTCGCCGTCGCAGGGGACCACTGGCACCAATCAGGTCCTCAGATACCTGCCAATAACACACACACACGCACACACACACACACACACGCACACACACACACACACACACACACACACGCACACACACACACACACACACACACACACACACACACACACACGCACACACACGCACACACACACACACACACACACACGCACACACACACGCACACACGCACACACACACACACACACCGTTTGTTTACTTGTTGACATGACGAGTTTAAAGGGTCACTTTTCCTCCTCTCTGTCAGTTCTGGATTTGTTTTTTTTTCAGGTTTTGGAGATTTCTAGAAACATTCCATGCTACACAACATACTGTAGGTCCATGCTACACAACATACTGTAGGTCCATGCTACACAACATCCTGTAGGTCCATGCTACACAACATCCTGTAGTCCATGCTACACAACATCCTGTAGGTCCATGCTACACAACATCCTGTAGGTCCATGCTACACAACATACTGTAGGTCCATGCTACACAACATACTGTAGGTCCATGCTACACAACATCCTGTAGGTCCATGCTACACAACATCCTGTAGTCCATGCTACACAACATCCTGTAAGTCCATGCTACACAACATCCTGTAGTCCATGCTACACAACATCCTGTAGGTCCATGCTACACAACATCCTGTAGGTCCATGCTACACAACATCCTGTAGTCCATGCTACACAACATCCTGTAGGTCCATGCTACACAACATCCTGTAGGTCCATGCTACACAACATCCTGTAGGTCCATGCTACACAACATCCTGTAGTCCATGCTACACAACATCCTGTAGGTCCATGCTACACAACATCCTGTAGTCCATGCTACACAACATCCTGTAGGTCCATGCTACACAACATCCTGTAGGTCCATGCTACACAACATCCTGTAGGTCCATGCTACACAACATCCTGTAGGTCCATGCTACACAACATCCTGTAGTCCATGCTACACAACATCCTGTAGGTCCATGCTACACAACATCCTGTAGTCCATGCTACACAACATCCTGTAGTCCATGCTACACAACATCCTGTGGTCCATGCTACACAACATCCTGTAGGTCCATGCTACACAACATCCTGTAGTCCATGCTACACAACATCCTGTAGGTCCATGCTACACAACATCCTGTAGGTCCATGCTACACAACATCCTGTAGTCCATGCTACACAACATCCTGTAGGTCCATGCTACACAACATCCTGTGGTCCATGCTACACAACATACTGTAGGTCCATGCTACACAACATCCTGTAGGTCCATGCTACACAACATCCTGTAGGTCCATGCTACACAACATCCTGTAGTCCATGCTACACAACATCCTGTAGGTCCATGCTACACAACATCCTGTAGTCCATGCTACACAACATCCTGTAGGTCCATGCTACACAACATCCTGTGGTCCATGCTACACAACATCCTGTAGGTCCATGCTACACAACATCCTGTAAGTCCATGCTACACAACATCCTGTAGGTCCATGCTACACAACATCCTGTAGGTCCATGCTACACAACATCCTGTAGGTCCATGCTACACAACATCCTGTAGTCCATGCTACACAACATCCTGTAGGTCCATGCTACACAACATACTGTAGGTCCATGCTACACAACATCCTGTAGTCCATGCTACACATCATCCTGTAGGTCCATGCTACACAACATCATGTAGGTCCATGCTACACAACATCCTGTAAGTCCATGCTACATAACAAACTGTAGGTCCATGCTACACAACATCCTGTAGGTCCATGCTACACAACATCCTGTAGGTCCATGCTACACAACATCCTGTAGTCCATGCTACACAACATCCTGTAGGTCCATGCTACACAACATCCTGTGGTCCATGCTACACAACATCCTGTAGGTCCATGCTAC